>JBAKBP010004345.1:0-65000 GCA_037953745.1 Lithodes maja
ATGGTAGTCTATATTAACCATGGTAGTCTATATATACCATGGTAGTCTATATATACCATGGTAGTCTATATATACCATGGTAGTCTATATACCATGGTAGTCTATATACCATGGTAGTCTATATATACCATGGTAGTCTATATATACCATGGTAGTCTATATACCATGGTAGTCTATATACCATGGTAGTCTATATATACCATGGTAGTCTATATATACCATGGTAGTCTATATATACCATGGTAGTCTATATATACCATGGTAGTCTATATACCATGGTAGTCTATATTATACCATGGTAGTCTATTATATACCATGGTAGTCTATATATACCATGGTAGTCTATATTATACCATGGTAGTCTATATATACCATGGTAGTCTATATATACCATGGTAGTCTATATATACCATGGTAGTCTATATATACCATGGTAGTCTATATATACCATGGTAGTCTATATACCATGGTAGTCTATATATACCATGGTAGTCTATGTATACCATGGTAGTCTATATATACCATGGTAGTCTATATACCATGGTAGTCTATATTATACCATGGTAGTCTATATATACCATGGTAGTCTATATATACCATGGTAGTCTATATTATACCATGGTAGTCTATATATACCATGGTAGTCTATATATACCATGGTAGTCTATATATACCATGGTAGTCTATATATACCATGGTAGTCTATATATACCATGGTAGTCTATATACCATGGTAGTCTATATACCATGGTAGTCTATATATACCATGGTAGTCTATATATACCATGGTAGTCTATATTATACCATGGTAGTCTATATTATACCATGGTAGTCTATATTATACCATGGTAGTCTATATATACCATGGTAGTCTATATATACCATGGTAGTCTATATATACCATGGTAGTCTATATATACCATGGTAGTCTATATTATACCATGGTAGTCTATATTATACCATGGTAGTCTATATTATACCATGGTAGTCTATATACCATGGTAGTCTATATTATACCATGGTAGTCTATATTATACCATGGTAGTCTATATTATACCATGGTAGTCTATATACCATGGTAGTCTATATACCATGGTAGTCTATATACCATGGTAGACTATATACCATGTGTTACGGCTGGATCGGCAATACATATTCGGGATTCTTGATCGTAGGACAGAAATGGCTTACGTGACAACGACACGCTCGATTCCAGTCCCAAATACTATATGCTCCAGACAACAAAAGCACCAACGCCCTACAGAGTTATCGTCTATGGTAACGAGGTACCTTAACTCGGCGAAAGTGTACAACAGGGGTAGGCTATGAGGCTAAACTCCCTCAGACATTTATAGGTTACGTTATGACTAAAGAAATGCAATACTCAAGAAACTACGTTAATATTAAGCCTCTAATAATGTAGAATAGAAGCAGGCTAAAGGTATGACAGTGAAATGCTAAATGACAAATGTACACGCCTACTTGAAAGCGCGTGCACTAGAATAACTGTCCCCTACTAACATGCACTAGCATGTAGCATACAAGATGTTCATGATCCAGTAGATACCTAATAATACACATGGAAGGAACATAAATAGTAGTCACTTATTATAATAATGAATCTATACTTGGAATAACAAAAAGGTTGCAGGCAACAGTACTGCGCCGGTAGCCTACTACCGCATAGGCTACTTCGCTTCTCTCACTCTGTCTCCCCTCTGAGTCCGTATGCGCCCTACGCAACGGAACTCCGGACACAGCAGCAAAACGACAGTGCAGTTAATTGATACATGAAAGTATTAATAGTGTTGTCTTGTGTGTGAGTAATGTGTATTGTAAAGTGTTACATACATAAACTTAAAGAGAGCTGCAATGCATAGTAAAATAAAGATATAACCCACTCATCATCCCCATGTGTTCTAGCTAGCAGGCCAAGTCACAGGAACAACGAGTCCCAGCACCGAAAGCGAGAACCCAGGAAAAGACTGCAGAGAACACAAGGACAGATAAATTACGTTACTCTATTATACCGGCACTACGAACGAGCTGTAGTCTCTGGTACTGCACTCGCTCCTGGCTCGGTAGGCAAATCAAGGCTAAGTCCTCGCCCCTCTACAGACAACTCCTGGGCATGGTCGGGCTCTTACACATGGCACTAGTCTAGTCACAAATTGGATGATGAGCTGGGCATATAACTCGTGAACATGTAGAACGTTCACCAACTATCCTCATCAAGAAGATCGCTGTTCACATTAACCCCTTAAATCTAATACATGTAAATATATGCTTGTCCTAAGAGTAATACGAGAGGTGAGTGCTGAAACTCCTTTAGGACCTCAAGGGAAGGGTATGCATTTAAATAGAGAGAAGAATGAAATGAGAGTAATGTCGTCAGAGAGAAAGAGTGCAACCGTGAGAAATTGGGAGAGAGGGCAAGGGATGTTAGAATCTCAAAGGTTCTAGGCAACCTGATCATGGAACACACAGCGAGCCTCCAGGCAATGTGCAGCACGACAACATGGGCAGCCCAGGCAGCATAGGCAGGCGGCAATGGACTACCAACCCTGTCGCACCTAGCTATAAGCGCAGGGCTGCCAACCGGTCCATACGTCTGGCAACCACCCCCCCGGCAGCGTGGCGCATTGCTACCCTCTCGCTCTGAAGTCTAACTCACTCTCTCTCTCTGAATTCCTATTGTCTTATCTATCAACTTCTCTATTGATACTACATATTAAATGGAAGGTCTCGACATGGCTCAAAACAAAACCCACCACTGGTTAGCACATGACGAGACCTTTGCAGAGATACAAAGAACATAGTTATACGTTGTCACACTCAATATAAGCAGCCAGCACGGCACAGCGGCACAGCGGCACCGCACCGCGGCGGCACAGTGGAGTACCAAGGAGTACAATCAGGTTAAGTTGCCACGCACTGGGTGCGTCACAGCCCCCCCAAGATTTTAGATAATCGACCTTAGAAGCATTATCAAAATCTGACAGGCAACCAACCGACCTGCTACCCTTAGCTGCCACTAATTGCAAAAGGTGCACAACAACTGAAGTGTGAATTATACATAAAACACAATATCGCATGCATCATGCTACAACAATAAAGACTTACAAAACTAAAAAAAAATTTCTCGTTTATTTTATTGTTTTTATAATCTTTTTGGACGGCGTTATGATAGCCTAATTTTACTCCTGCTCAACCCGCACACCGTGCACGACTATACTGGATCATCAACCCTTGATAGACAATCTGCTATCACGTTCTCACTCCCGGCAATATGCTGAATGTTGAGATTATACTCTTGGAGCATTAGGGACCACCTGGTCAACCGCATATTCCGATTGTGAAACTGATTTAGGAATTTCAAGGGATGATGGTCCGTATAAATCGTCACTACCGGGCCGTAGGCTGGAACATAAACTTCGAAATGTTTGAGCGACAAAACGATAGCAAGAAGCTCCTTCTCTATAGTCGAGTAATTCCTTTGTGCCGAATTAAACTTGCGAGAAAAGAAGCTCACTGGGTGTTCCAAGCCCTCGGAATCAGTCTGCAGTAACACTGCCCCGGCACCCACACCGCTGGCATCAGTCGCCAGCTGAAAACTCCTGGAAAAGTCTGGGGCTCTCAAAATTGGATGTGTACACAGCAGGTGCTTGACTAGGTCGAAAGCCCTCTGACACTCCGCAGCCCAACAGAACTTCACTGACTTCGACAGTAGATCAGTTAACGGTGCTAAGACAGTAGAGTATCCCCGGATGAAGCGCCTATAATAGCCTATCATACCTAGGAACCGCATGACCTGGCGCTTAGTGGTGGGCCTGGGAAACATATTGATAGCCTGTATCTTGCTCAGGGGGGGGCACACCCGGCCTAACCCGACCACGAAGCCAAGATACTGCACAGTAGCCTTTACAAACTCACACTTCCTCAGGTTCACCACCAGCCCAGCATCGTGCAACTTCCCAAACAGGGTCTCTAAGTGCCTTAGGTGATTTTCAAAATCGTCATCATACACTATCACGTCATCAAGGTAGACCGTGCAGTTAGGGATTTCGTCACAAATATCGTTCATCAGGTTCTGAAACGTGGCAGGTGCGTTCTTAAGCCCATAAGGCATTACGTTACATTGGTAGGTCTTGCCATCTACCACAAAACCACAAACTTGCTTAGCTCGGTCCGACAGGGGTACTTGCCAGTAGCCTTTTACAAGATCAATTTTAGTAAGGTACTTTGCATTCCCTATCTTGTCCACGCTGTCGTCAACTCGAGGCAAAGGGTAAGGGTTGGTAGTGGTCAAGCCATTTAGCCTACGAAAATCTATGCAGAACCGCACCTTGCCGTCAGGTTTTGGCTGCAACGTGACGGGTGATGTCCACTTCACATAACCTTCAGTGATCATCCCTCTCTCAACCATGTACTTTAACTCCTCCCGTAAAGCTGGCAACTTTACCGGGGGCACACGGTAGGGCACTGACTTGAAGGGCACATTATCACCGACGTCCACGTCGTGCGTTACCTGAGTAGTGAGACCTGGGTGTTCGGCGAAAACAGAGGGGTATGACCTGAACAGGCCTAGGACAGCAGCACCCTGGTGCTCAGGCAGGTGACTTACAGCTTGCCTAGCCTCTTGTTCAGTATTCCCCGCCCACTGTTCCGCGGAAATGACACAGTCCCAGCTATCCTCCTCAGCAGCATGACTGTCCCCACCTCCTTCTCCACCCTGGCCGCTGCAGGCCAGCACAGGGACAGTGAGAGGCTCTGAGGGGCGTCTCACATACTCTTTCATGAGGTTAACATGACATAACTGATGTTTTTTTCTACGGTCAGGTGTTGCAACGAGATAATCAAGGTCGGACAGTTTCTTAGCCACCACATACGGCCCAATAAACTTGGCAGAAAGGGGGTGTCCAGGCAAAGGTAAAAGCAACAATACCTCCTGACCCACCGAAAACTCCCGAAGCTTCACCTTGGCGTCATACTGGTGCTTCATGACCGCCTGTGCATTAACCAAGTTATTACCTGCCGCTGCCATGCAACCTATAAGTCTCTCCCGGCTCTCAAGGATATATTTAAGTACAGACCCCGGCTTCTCTTCGCCCTCCCAGATCTCTTTCACCATACTTAAAGGTCCTCTCACATTATGGCCAAAGACTAGTTGATTTGGACTGAACCCCAGGCTCTCTCCTGGGACTTCACGTGCAGCGAACAGAACATACGGCAGACCCAAATCCCAATCAGTGTCATGTTCTGCACAGTAACAGCGTAGCATACTCTTCAGGGTCGAGTGCCACCGCTCCAAGACTCCCTGACTCTCGGGATGGTAGGCTGACGACACTACAGAACATATACCGTGCAACTGAAGGGTTTGCTTGAACAATTTGGATGTAAAATTGCTCCCCTGGTCTGACTGCACCTCACGTGGAAATCCATAACGGGAACAGAACAATAATAAGTTTTTAACAACTGCCTTTGCCGAGCCGTTTCTCATGGGGTATGCGTCCGGGTATCTCGTAGCCACATCCATGATTGTCAACAGGAATTTATTGCCACTACTAGTAGGCGGGAAAGGGCCAACCAAATCTACTACAACTTTGCTGAACGGAGGCCCGGTGACAGGTATGGGAAACAAAGGTGCCTTCGGGATTGTCTGGTTAGGCTTCCCCGTTGTCTGGCAGGTCGCACACCCAGCCACCCATGCACAGACATCAGCCTTGACCCCAGGCCACCAGAAAAACCTGCCCAATGCCGCCAATGTTTTTGTTACCCCCAAATGACCCGCCACCGGCACATCATGCGCCAGACACAATAAGGACTCTCTATACTTATTTGGAACAACCACCTGGTCTACTACCCTCGCACCGCCCTCCCACTTCGATTTGGGGTCTAGAAATCTGCGGTACAATATCCTGTTGAGCCTAAAGAAATCTCCCGGCTTCGCATCCCCATCTTCCTCCAACTCTATGGCACCATTGCTATAACGAGCTAGGCTAGCGTCTTGCAGCTGCTGCTCACTAATGTCCCTGGGCGTCAATGCATCAAGATGGTTTTGTAATAAGACATTACCCCGGCTAGTAGGCTCTACTGCCTTAGTGGCTCTCGCTACAGCTCTTGCCTCACGCGAAGTCTTACCCAACTCTGCCTTGTTACACACCATATCTGGGCCAGAGTCAACTCCCGTGTTTATTATAGGTCCAAGTACCGAATCACCGAGAAGTGCAGCAGAATCAATGTCCCTTTTCCTGCCCTTAGCAACCTTCTCCTGATCCTTCCTCCACTGTCCCCGAGGTTGAGTGCTAGGCTGTGCAGGAGCCGCAGAGCGAGATCGGGTTACCACACAGGCCATCTCATCCTGTTGGCACCTCCCAACCCATTCCCGATTCTCACCATCCACGTCGGCCGCCCTCTCGGCAACGACTAAGGGTGGAGTCCCGGAAGTGGGCACCGCAAAGTCGTTGCCGAGAAGAAGGTCGACGCCCTCAACTGGCAAACACTCAACGATCCCTACATCCAGCTCCCTGCACACCTCTCCCACTCTCAACTCCAACCTCACAAGTGGGTATGACCTCGTAGCATTTATACCCTGCACCACAACAACTCTGGCCGCATTTATCGGTTTCCCTGTGAAGTTCCTCAACAAAGTTTGCGAAGCCCCCGTATCCCTCAGCAAGTCAACCCTCCGTAGTTCACTCCCCCAGCTCACAAACCCGTGCCCCCGATGGCTACAGAAAGTGTCCCGGACAGGTGTCGAGCCTTCCGTACGCTTCTTTACCGCGTGTGCCTCAGCTGCTGACAACCTACCCCGGGCAGTTGCTGCAGCCTTCAGAGACACACCGATACTGTGAACCAATGACACCGGCTTAGCGGGAGTGTTACTAGGGCACTCACGTGAATAATGGCCTAGCTTCTGACATTTGTAACATTTCACATCCCCAATGGGCTTCTTCCCTTGTGCGGGCGAAGAAGGGGCCTGACCTTTAGTAAACAGGAGAGGCTTGTGTTTGTAGGTGTTATTAGGTGCAATGCATTTAGTGTGGTTATGTGTGTCATAGGATTTGTTATTATCGAAAACTCTGGTGGGTGGGGTATAGCGCCCCTTCTGCCCTGACTCAGCCCTCTGAGCGGCACCGCAACCACGAATCAATGATAATCTGAAGTCTGCCATCTTGGCAGCCTCCTCTACTGTCTTGGGACATTTTTCCTTAATGTTCAGCGTTAGATCGGTTCCAGTACATTTGTAAAACTGTTCCAGATAGAAAAGTTGCTTAATTTCCTCAGCCGACTCTGCGTGCTCGGACCGAAACCAGTTATTACATGCATCTGTTAAGTCCCGTGCGTGCTCCATAAAACTGACGTCGCTCTTCTTATTCACGCCACGGAACTTCAATCTATAAGTTTCGGGTTGCAGTTCGTAGGCCCGGAGCACAGCCTCCTTCACCAGTCCATACACTACACTCTCGTCCAGTGACAGTGCATCGTAGGCTTTCAACCCCTTACCCACTAGACGTGATGAAACTAATGCTGCCCATTTAACCTCCGGCCAGTCATACTCACGACACTTCTTTTCGAAACGAGCAAAAAACTCAGTCACTGCTGTCTCATCAAATGCGGGTACTAACTTAATTAAATGCGAAAGTGAGTCTGTAACCCGGTGCCCACCACCGAGATGACGCCCCGTGGTCTCTACTCTAGACTTCTCGACATCCATTTCAGCCTGGTACCTGGTTGCATCCTGATTGGCTTGGATTCTAGCAACCTCTATGCATTCTATACTAGCCTGTTGTATCTGAGTCTCCTGCAGCTTAATCCGTTCTATACTAGCCTGTTGTATCTGAGTCTCCTGCAGCTTAAACTTAGCTAGTTCTAGCTGAAATAACATCTCAGGAGACAGGCCTGGGGGGGGAGAGCACAAAATGGGGGATCCACACCGAGACGTGTTTACGGGTAAGCCAGCTTGCCCTTGAGAACCCTCCTGCTGCATCGTGCTAAGACTCGCTGGCTGAGGGCCCAGCTCAGGGGTAGAGTGGAATGGAGGCTTGGAGGGAACCCCCCAAGACCCCACTCCACCCACCACCCCATCGCCATCACCCAACAAACATGCCACCAAATTCTTCTTGGGCCAACTGTCAGGACAGTCCCGCCCCAAAACCGTGGCTAAACAGCGAAGACCGTAACAATCAATAGCCTGCAGGCGCTGTTCGGTCAAAGGTGTCTGCAAAAATGCCCGGGCATCCCTCTCTCCACTTATAACACTCCCCTCCCTAAACATCTGTTGTACTTGCTGGTTACTAGGCTGTACCGTGTTATCCTCCCCCGTAAATGATGAGTCATTAGACATAGTGCTGGTTATACAATTGCTGTTCATAAAAAAAAAGAAGTGCTTATTACTAATTGCAGTCTCGACTCACAAAATGTTAAAGATGCTTGAATGACTCTACTCTAGACACCCCCAACGAAACAATCTGCAAGTCCACCAATACAATAATGACAATAAAAATTCCTCCAATATGCAAGAAAATTCTAGCCAGCTCTACTAGGTAGCATAGAATAGTTCTCCAAAAAACATGTGATAGGATACTACTGAATCTTGTGCAAGGTCGCCATTTTGTTACGGCTGGATCGGCAATACATATTCGGGATTCTTGATCGTACGACAGAAATGGCTTATGTGACAACGACACGCTCGATTCCAGTCCCAAATACTATATGCTCCAGACAACAAAAGCACCAACGCCCTACAGAGTTATCGTCTATGGTAACGAGGTACCTTAACTCGGCGAAAGTGTACAACAGGGGTAGGCTATGAGGCTAAACTCCCTCAGACATTTATAGGTTACGTTATGACTAAAGAAATGCAATACTCAAGAAACTACGTTAATATTAAGCCTCTAATAATGTAGAATAGAAGCAGGCTAAAGGTATGACAGTGAAATGCTAAATGACAAATGTACACGCCTACTTGAAAGCGCGTGCACTAGAATAACTGTCCCCTACTAACATGCACTAGCATGTAGCATACAAGATGTTCATGATCCAGTAGATACCTAATAATACACATGGAAGGAACATAAATAGTAGTCACTTATTATAATAATGAATCTATACTTGGAATAACAAAAAGGTTGCAGGCAACAGTACTGCGCCGGTAGCCTACTACCGCATAGGCTACTTCGCTTCTCTCACTCTGTCTCCCCTCTGAGTCCGTATGCGCCCTACGCAACGGAACTCCGGACACAGCAGCAAAACGACAGTGCAGTTAATTGATACATGAAAGTATTAATAGTGTTGTCTTGTGTGTGAGTAATGTGTATTGTAAAGTGTTACATACATAAACTTAAAGAGAGCTGCAATGCATAGTAAAATAAAGATATAACCCACTCATCATCCCCATGCTAGCAGGCCAAGTCACAGGAACAACGAGTCCCAGCACCGAAAGCGAGAACCCAGGAAAAGACTGCAGAGAACACAAGGACAGATAAATTACGTTACTCTATTATACCGGCACTACGAACGAGCTGTAGTCTCTGGTACTGCACTCGCTCCTGGCTCGGTAGGCAAATCAAGGCTAAGTCCTCGCCCCTCTACAGACAACTCCTGGGCATGGTCGGGCTCTTACACATGGCACTAGTCTAGTCACAAATTGGATGATGAGCTGGGCATATAACTCGTGAACATGTAGAACGTTCACCAACTATCCTCATCAAGAAGATCGCTGTTCACATTAACCCCTTAAATCTAATACATGTAAATATATGCTTGTCCTAAGAGTAATACGAGAGGTGAGTGCTGAAACTCCTTTAGGACCTCAAGGGAAGGGTATGCATTTAAATAGAGAGAAGAATGAAATGAGAGTAATGTCGTCAGAGAGAAAGAGTGCAACCGTGAGAAATTGGGAGAGAGGGCAAGGGATGTTAGAATCTCAAAGGTTCTAGGCAACCTGATCATGGAACACACAGCGAGCCTCCAGGCAATGTGCAGCACGACAACATGGGCAGCCCAGGCAGCATAGGCAGGCGGCAATGGACTACCAACCCTGTCGCACCTAGCTATAAGCGCAGGGCTGCCAACCGGTCCATACGTCTGGCAACCACCCCCCCGGCAGCGTGGCGCATTGCTACCCTCTCGCTCTGAAGTCTAACTCACTCTCTCTCTCTGAATTCCTATTGTCTTATCTATCAACTTCTCTATTGATACTACATATTAAATGGAAGGTCTCGACATGGCTCAAAACAAAACCCACCACTGGTTAGCACATGACGAGACCTTTGCAGAGATACAAAGAACATAGTTATACGTTGTCACACTCAATATAAGCAGCCAGCACGGCACAGCGGCACAGCGGCACCGCACCGCGGCGGCACAGTGGAGTACCAAGGAGTACAATCAGGTTAAGTTGCCACGCACTGGGTGCGTCACACATGGTAGACTATATACCATGGTAGACTATATACCATGGTAGTCTATATACCATGGTAGTCTATATACCATGGTAGTCTATATACCATGGTAGTCTATATTATACCATGGTAGTCTATATTATACCATGGTAGTCTATAGTATACCATGGTAGTCTATATTATACCATGGTAGTCTATATTATACCATGGTAGTCTATATACCATGGTAGTCTATATACCATGGTAGTCTATATACCATGGTAGTCTATATACCATGGTAGTCTATATTATACCATGGTAGTCTATATACCATGGTAGTCTATATACCATGGTAGTCTATATACCATGGTAGTCTATATACCATGGTAGTCTATATACCATGGTAGTCTATATACCATGGTAGTCTATATACCATGGTAGTCTATATACCATGGTAGTCTATATACCATGGTAGTATATATACCATGGTAGTCTATATACCATGGTAGTCTATATACCATGGTAGTCTATATACCATGGGTGTATCGTATCGCCAGTGATTTGTGTTGGCGTTTGTATGTATGTATGTATGTGTGTACTCTCTCTCTCTCTCTCACACACAAACACACACACAATCCCTGAGTGGTAAGAGATAGAGAGGAGGTGTATCGTCTTGCCAGTGATTTGTGTTGGCCATGTCTCAGATTCCACTTAGTTATTCCACTAGATTCCTTATGTACGGTAGCCTATGCCTGTCGTTTATCGGCGTCCCTGCCATTCAGTTTTAGTCCTGCTATATTTCCGATCTAAATATAGCTACCTTACACCTATACACTCTCTCTCTCTCCTCCTTCTACTACCACTACTACTACTACCACTAGTACTACTACTACTACCACTACTACTACTACCACTAGTACTACTACTACTACCACTACTACTACTACCACTAGTACTACTACCACTAGCACTACTACTACTACCACTACTACTACTACTACCACTAGTACTACTACTACTACCACTACTACTACTACCACTAGTACTACTACTACTACCACTACTACTACTACCACTAGTACTACTACTACTACCACTACTACTACTACCACTAGTACTACTACTACTACCACTACTACTACTACCACTAGTACTACTACTACTACCACTACTACTACTACCACTAGTACTACTACTACTACCACTACTACTACTACCACTACTACTACTACCACTAGTACTACTACTACTACTACCACTAGTACTACTACTACTACCACTACTTTTTTTTTTTTTTTTTTTTTTTTTTTTTAATATACCACTCAGTCTGTGCATCCCCTCTTTGGACCCTAGACTAGGTCAGAATAGTCATCAAAGCGCCTGACTTTGTTGTCGTTCAGCTACTTCCTATTCCGGGGTAAGCACTCAGACTCATCATCGTGGATTACTACTACTACATTGATTTTTATTTAATATTTTTCATACATTTCATGTTACTACTACTACCATCACCACCTCCACCATCACCACCACCACTACCTTATATTTAATATTGTACACATACTAAATTTCACAAGCATCAGATACTACTATTCTACACCATGCAACTTCAATCCAGTCTCCTTCCAATGCGACCCTCTGCCACTGCTGCCTCGTAGTCTACTTCTGCCACCGTCACTGGTTGTGGTGCAGACCTTCTTGTTCCCCGCAGGCATAGTAGTGCTGATCTGAGCAATGAGAAAGATAGACGGCATCTCATCCAGGCTACGACGTGGCTCCTAGGCTGTTGCTTCTTCTCTGCGATGATCTCTGCTAGCCTTGAATAGAAGCACTGGGCCCTGGGTCCCATCCCTCCTGATGTGGTGAAGACTAGTGGGGTAAAGCTGCCATGTTCGACTTGTAAGATTCTTTCTCCATATGTCCTGACCTTCTCTCGTTCGTTCCTCTTGTGTGCAGCCTCCAGAGACAGCTCGCTGTAGCTGTGGGCCATTGGGTCAAATACTCTTATGTCAAAGAACGCTCGCTGTGTATTTGTCCAAAAGCCTCTTGCACTAACGTCCAATCTTGCTTCAGTGGATGTGTTGGCCGTCCTGTGCTGCATGGTCTCTCCACCTAAGGGAATGAGTGATGGTTCGCTCACCACATCTCTACACACCTCCCTGAGCATGTTCGCTGTTATATCTCTTACTTCATCGTGCCTGATGCTGATGAATCCTCCTTTCTTACATATCATAGTGTGGTCTGTATCGTTGATGGTTCCACAAACGCATCGATCGGGCAGTCCTTCAATCGGCCAATCATACCTCAGTGCAATAGCATCATTAAATTCTTGTTTGTTGAGATTGAAGCTTTTTGCCTTGATTGGTAGTGTTGTCAGCCAATTTGAAGCGCCCGTTTCTTGTGCTATTTGTAGTTTTCTTGCTTGTCTCGGGTGAAGTTGTCCCATCAATTGTGCCAGGTCATTTTTCTGTGAGTTTTGCCTCTCTGACGTGATGGTCTTTCTGATGTTGTAGATGTCTGCCTGGTCTACTTCACCGTCAGAATCTTGTGCTATGATACGGTCAGTGAGAGATCCTGTTATCTTTACCGAGTTCTGGTATTCCGTTACCGCCCTCTTCACTGGGTCGATGATTCCCATCCCTCCCAACCTAGGAGGCAGTGCGAGCAGCTCCCTCTCTGTATCATTCGGGGTGTGCGACTTTATCCATGCTGGGATGAGTTTGTCTCTGATGGCATCTTCCAGCGGTTGAAGTAATGCGCTGACATTTGGAACAGTTCTCATCAAGTAGGTCCAGCGATGTTTGACCCCATATGTGAATGCCGAATACGCGGCCTGTGGTTCCGTCTTTGCAATATTGGCCAGTTTCTCAATTTCATTTACCCATTCTCTGACCTTTTCCTCTATGTATTTGTTCTTGAACTCTGCCATGCCGATCACCGCCCCAAGGTGACACTGTCCGTCCTTTGTTACTACCACTTCACTACCGCTGAAAGCTTCTACCGCCCTTTCATAATGTTCTGTTTTTACTATTAGTATTGACTTTCTGGCATTTGGATGGTACCCTATTTTTGGTCCTACCTCTGATATTTGTTCCCACCAGTGCTTGAGATTGTTGACTTTTCCCGCTCCAGTGAGATCGTCTGCATAGGCCACCTGCTTTACTTGCGTCGCCTCATGGCTTGTTAAGGTTAGTAACACTGAGAGACCTAAGGCGTACATTGCCATTGCTACTGGGTCACCTTGTGTGGTTCCTTCCATTGATTTCAGAGGTGTTCCCCTTCGTGTGTTCTGGTTGTTTACTATGAAGAGGTCCGCAGGCTTTTTATAGGTGTTCTCTACGTAGGTGGCAAAACTGGGGCATTTTACTTTGATGTTATGTATTGCCGTCTTTCTGTTGATGGTGTTAAAGGCGTTTGTTGCATCCACTAGCAGCACAGCTTCACAGTCCACTTGCTCATATATTTTTCTTATGGCATGAATTGCTGCCTCTCCCCCTGCTTGGTGGCCGGCACACACTTGGAGATTACCGGCCGCTGACCGCACATCGTCTTTCACCACTTCCATTATGCATTTTCCGATGATTCTTCTCAGCACTTCACCCACTCCTACTGGTCTGCATCCTGGATTCTTGTCTAAAGGTATTAGGCGACAAGCTGTGTAAGCCTCCAAATGTTGACAATTTTGGGTGGTCATCTTTCTTGCAAGAGCTGCCAGAGCCCTACATAAGTCTGTTGCTGCTAGTCCGAAGATTGCTCTACTCAGGATTGTCCTCCAGCCGTTTGCATCCAGCCCTGATGGGCCTGCACTGCCTTGTGTCCCTAGAGCCTTTTTCCAAATCATTTCGCCTGTGATTTGTTCGTATATGACGGTGTTCGGTGGTATATAATCACCCTCTAGCCTCTGACTCTCGTGGACACTAGGTTGTGGATGTTTCTCTTTCAACATTTGGATGGTTTCTCTTGTGATAGGCAGCAACCCACAAGCTGCCTCCTTTGTCAGGGACCTTATTGCAGGCGCCACTCTTCCTTGCCTCATCTGGTCGCCGAATCTCCTGGCCTCGTCTTCATTGTTTTTCTTTTTTTGCCGCCGCCTGCCTAGTCTCCCTTGTAATGCTCTGGCTTCATTGAGTAAGTCATCCATCTTGTTCTCATTCCATAATTTCATACTACTACTACCACTAGTACTACTACTACTACCACTACTACTACTACCACTAGTACTACTACTACTACCACTACTACTACTACCACTAGTACTACTACTACTACTACCAATAGTACTGCTACTACTACTACTACCATCAACAGTTATTGTATGGACCAATATTGTTGTCTTTCTGCAACCATTCTGTGAGCAAGTAAATTAATAGTATAAGTCAAGTCGAGCCCGTACCTATCTATTATTGTGTTCTCTCCACCAACCAACTCAACTCATAAAATCGATTAATGAAATTAACAGACACATGTGGCAGTCCGGGGATTCGAACCTAGGATGCCGCATCTCACACCGAAAATCAACACACTATGCACTGCACCACGAAGACAGTTAAATATAGACCTAAAGGATACTGCACAAGCCTACGATTTATTATGCAGTTTCGAATCCTGCATACCAATCTTAGCATGTACAATATCCCAACTATCTATTTATCTATCTATCTATCTATATGCTCAGGCCCAATCCCCATTTTGGGGGTAGCCGACTCAAGACAGAGCAAGAACAGGGAAAACACAAAAACAACATAAAACAAAAAATAAACACAGATAAAAAACACAAACTCTCACACATCCAGGTCACCCAGGAGAAGACCCAGAGACCAGGGTTACCCAGGTCGCTCCAGCACTCCCCCGGCCCCTGACCACCTGGAGAGGTTCCGATCTCGGCAGGCAGACATGCAGCGGAGCCAAAGCCACAAGCCCTCCCACCACACTTCCAGGCACACCCTTCATATTAATCGTCTCCCCGGGCCAGGCGCCTGATGGACTATTATCTAGTCCAACTTGCGCCCGACCCCTTACTCCAAATGACCACGTGTTCACTCAACTATTCACAAGCATTCTCCATTCACTCCTGTCCACCACCACTTCCCCTGCCTGATCTATAGTCATTCCTCTATCATCCAAAGCCTTTCTTACACAGTCTCTCCATCTCAATGGGGGTCTTCCTGCCCTTCTATCTCCCCTTGTACCTGACTCACATATTCTCTTTGTAAGCCTTTCATCTCCCATTCGTTCAACATGACCATACCAGCTCAGCACCCTTCTGTCCACTCTGGCTGACAAATGTTCCTGCTGCCCCACTCTCCTACGTATCTCTTCATTCCTCAATCCGTCTCTACGAGTAACTCCACACATACTCCTCAAGCAGCTCATCTCCATCACATCCAGCCCTCTTTTCTCCTTTTTCTTCAGAGCCCATGTCTCAGCCCCATACATCACTGTTGGCACAACAATTCCTTGATACAGTGCACTTTTTACTTTCACTCCGAGATTTCTCGTCTTCCACATACTTCCCATTGCTCCGAAAACCTTCCTTCCTTCACACACTCTCTGTTTATATCCCAACTGCTATCTATAAACTCAACCAATCAATCAATCTATCTAAACTCTCCATTTATCCAACACATCCATCCGTCGTAATTTGAGCGAGCAGTCAGTTTGTCCGTGGGTCAAACTAAATTAAGGGGGGTCACCGGATTTTTTTTTATCTCTCTCTCCTTTTCTCTTTCCCAGGCTTGTATCCATTCGGCCCCATTCAGCCAACTGTTTTAAGACGTTTATCCCCATCCAGGTGTCGATTTCTTCCTGGCGAGGGATAGCGAGCCAGCATTGTATGGAAAAATCCGGCTTCGCCGGAGAAATTTTTGTATCGAAAAATTTACAAATTTAGTTTGCTGTCAAAACAAAAACTATGTATATGCTGGCTCGCTACCGCTCGCCAGGAAAATATTGACACCCTGGATAGGGGTAAACGTCTTAAAACAGTAGGCTGAATGGGGCCAAAAGGATACAAGCCAAAGAGAGGGAGAGAAAGAGAAAAAAGGTGGGCTCCCTTACCACCCGCCACATCCTCGCGTTGGTACGGTAAAATACAGGTTGTCCATTTTTCCGACCCCCCCCCCCCCCCACCACACACACACACACACACACACACAAACACACACACACACGCACTATTGCTCTCTGTCACGGAACTAGTCTACTATTTCGAGTGGTGGGGTGGCGTGCGGAGTGGTCTGTGTTTGTGGGATGGTTATTGTTGTTGCTGTTGTTGAAATTACTGTGAAAATGTTGGTGGGTGTGGGTGTGAGGTTTACTATCTATCTATCTATATATCTATATATATATATATCTATATATATCTATATATATATATATATACACCCGGTATACTATAGTACTAAGTGAATTATGTGTTAAGCGAGAGATTGCCTGGTGAGCGAGAAACATGAGAGCAGTGGGAGATATTCGGAGTGTTGATATCATGTTACAATATCATTACTGGAAGCACAACAACACGTTCAAGGCTGGAGGGATCTCATAGGCCTACGTTTATAAGGAATAGGATTATCTACAAAGGGTGAAATACATGGACACTTCTTGAACTGTTAACCCTTTCAATCAGATGGCGCCAATATATACCGGTACTCAATGATGGCTCCAATTTATGCTCAATGATGGCGCCAATTTATACTCAATTCTACGGCCTAAAGATTATTTTATTCACTTTTAGGAGGGATTTGTGACGAGTTCAGGGGTTATTTTGAGATAGACTATCGGGGGCTAATGAGTGATTGGTGCTTCTGAATGTTTGTGTGCTTGCTTTGTGTGGGCGAACTGTTATATGTGTTATTCTCCTGTCACCTCTGTTTCCTTTCGTGTCTCTTGCTGATCCTCCCTACCCCTTGTTGGACTAAGGGCTGGCTACTGACTGACTGATTGACTACCGGTATTTACATTACAATTACTCAAAAGTATTCCACAGAGCACGCATTCCACCATGTTGCATCCGTGATATTCTGGCATTGCAAGCGTCATATCCTTCACGGCATTGCGACATGATTACCACTTTAATCTGCATCAATACTCCCACTCCGGTTGAAGGGGGGAGGTGCGTATTTATTTGTTCATATATTTATTTGTTCATATATTTATTTGTTCATATATATATTTATCTTTATATTATTATTTTAGTTTCTTCCCTAGACCTCCATCAAGCTTTAATAAACAGCCCCCCAAGATAAAAATTTGTACTACATTTTTCGATGCAGTTTTTCTTAAGTTACAGGCTCGCTAGCGCTCGCCAGGAAAACATCGACACCTAAATGACACGAAGATTCTTAATATATACAAAGAAAGGGGCGAAAGGTCTTAAAATCGCAAAACTAATGAGCCAAACGTCATAAAATCTGAAAACTAATCGGGCTAAACATGAGTAAGAAAGGGGACCAGAAAACGACCCATCTCCCTTACTGCAGCCCACCAGTGTCTCTATCTCTGTGTTGCTCTCCATATTGCAAGCACAGCACTGCACTATCCCGTTCTCAGTATATTGACTGTATTTCTCAATCTTGCACCTAGGATACGATTGACTTGCTATAGGCTAGTGTATTTGTCATTTACATAAGTACCGGTACATTATTTGTACATAAACCTTCAGCTATTCTATCGCTACTATAATAATCAGTGTTCCTCAGAGCTTTCCCAGTGCATACCACCTCCTTTACGTAGGGCACGTGGTACCCGTCTTGCAACTCAATCCCACCCCTACTCTGTGCAACTCTCCAACCCAAGAATGAAACGTTACTCTCAAACTTTCTTCTACTCAACAGCTGAGCTCTGGAACTCTCTCCCAGAATCAGTCTTTCCCTCTTCCTATGACTTAAATTGCTTCAAACTCCGTGTGTCCAGGCATTTTGGCCCTGTCACTCTTTCAACTACGGGGGAGGCACTCGCTATAGGCAATTCTGCCTTTTGCCTCCCTCAATCACATAGAAAAAAAAATGTCTTGATTGCGTAAAGGTTAGTGAGTGGAATTTGGGTGTGAGTATCCTAGGTTGGAATCAATGGAGTACCACATGTACAGGTATTCATTAGTTTCATTGATTTCATTAGTTAGGTTTATTTGCAAGTAAATTGGTGGGCTGGTGATAATGTGAATATATAAATTACGCATTCTTCAAGTTGTAATTAATGTCGAATGTTAATAGTTCCAACGCCTATAGTTGACTGCACTTTCTTAACCTCTATTACAAAAAGATGGAACACCATCCTGCCTTAAATACTTAGCTCGAGTCTAACCTATAGGTGCGTTCGTCACACTGCTAGTGTTACTGATGAGCGTGACGCCCCCCATAGTTAGTTGTGGTTGTGATAGGGTGTAATTTGAACACTGCACCAACCGGCTTGCTGGAAAAAGGCCCGCTTGACTCAGCCGTTGGGTGTCAAACGAAAACCGAGTCCTTTCTTGTCAGTCTTTATTATTATATTTCTATCTATCTATCTATTGCCTGACGCCGTGATCCCCGAAGGGGTGGCCACGAACGAACCGCCCCCATGCACCTCTGTCCCCAGTCAGTCGACGCCCCTCCCCCCAACCAGCACCGCCTTCATTCATGTAGTTCCTCACTCCATCCTTCCACCTCATATTCGGTCTACCTCTCCCCCTCTGTCCCTCCACCTCGCTCTCGTATTATATTTGCAGATATATAATTGTGATTTATAGTTCAAATTATGTATCTGGAGGTGATAAAATAGCCAAAAATATGCTAATTCCTGATAATTTGCTGGCATTCCTTCTCATATGAGCCAGCCATGATATGACTCGACCTTTAACCGACCCAATAATTCCTCAATGGCAGTTCACACGACCGGATTGTTTCTGGCATTTTATCTCGGCATCTCTGGTTTGGAGGCTTATGAATTAAAGTACAATAAGATTCCAGCAAGCTACAGCAATTCGGTCGATGCCGATAAAAATACAGCCCCCAAAATGCTGCCAAAATATAGATGTTGATAAAAAGTCGCCGGAAATAGCGCTCATGTGAACCCGCTTTAACACTGAGCTATCAAGTCGCCCACCCGTCAACACAGCCTCCAGCCCCCAACCCCCCATATATCCCCCCCAACCCCTTCCTCCTCCACACTCCAACCCCTAGACCCCCACACAACCCCCCCAAGCCCCTAGACTCCCACACCACACCCCCAACCCATACCTCCCACAACCTTCTCCCTGGGTATAACGTTACAGGCTCCTCTTCTTATCATGGTATCTGGCGACCCCCTGAAGGTACACACAGCCCGTAGCCTAGTAGGTAGAGCTCTCGTCTCACACACGAGGGGTCGGGGGTTCAATCCCCGGCCGGGCGGAGACAAATTGGGCTTGTCTCCTTTCATGTGTTAGCCTCAGTTCACCTAGCTGTAAATAGGTACCTGGAATAAGTGGACGACGTTGTGACGTCCCATCTGGGGTTGGCAAAAATGGTACAAGGCGAGATGGGTATCATATGGTTCACCTAAGCTGATGGCTACCTAAGCCTTCGGGCGAGACGGTACCGTCTATAAGTGAGAATGGTACCATACAGATCCACCCTAAGCCTTCGTTTCCGATGTCGCCAATTGGCTAAAATACAGACTACACACACATCCACAGCCATTCCAACAGTACATAAAACACTTAACATGCATTTCACGCAATACATTCCCAGTTAAGGAGGCGCGATAATAATGAGCTTAGCTCGCATTGCGTGGATTCCCCTTGACGAACAAAGTAACTGACTGAGTAACTGAGTAACACCCTCAACTGCCTCCCAGCTGCTGTGGTGGATTGGGTTACTACACAGCCTTACAGGAGGAGGTAGTGAAAGGAAGGAGGGTGCGAAGGAAGGAACCACTGAATGAAATATAACACGGTAGGATAAGTTGAACCCCCTAAATACCATGATCCCATTCCTTCTTCCATACGGGTCACCACTACACTACTCCACTCAACCAGGGAAGTCACAGGAGATACTTAGCAGTGGAGAAAGTGCCAAAATTTCATACCGGTACCTACGCAGAAGTCTAGAGATGTGGAACGATGCGTAGACTAAAAGAATCTGCTTACAAGGAACGAACCACATTATTAACCTTCCCAATCAGGATAGTCACAGGGCACATGTAATTATATAACGGTATTATATAGCAGTCATTCTACCCTACAGTAAGTGAGGCCCCATCGTCCATCACTCAGTTAACACAGGCAGTGGTTTTACAAGGAGCACCGTAGACCACTCTCTCACTCTTGCTCTCGCTCTATGTGTGTGTGTGTGTGTGTGTGTGTGTGTGTGTGTGTGTGTGTGTGTGTGTGTGTGTGTGTGTGTGTGTAGTCACCTATTTGTAGTTTACAGGCAGTGAGCTGCGCTCGTGTTGTCCTGTCTCAGTTTCTATTGACTATCCAGATTCGAAGTGGCTACGGGACACCACCAGGGGTGTCACGCAGCCCAGCCAGTGAGGCTGGGCTGCGTGACACTACCAGTGGTGTCTCGCAGCCCAGCCACACTGAGTAGGCTACGGGACACCACCACAAGTGTTCCACGTATACAAAGCTTATTTTTATAGCTAAATTTATTCATATCGTATTTCCATTCATTTGTTCTTAGTTTAAACACGTGCCCTTTGATCCTACTGTTACCTCACAACAAAGTCTTTGTAAATCGTTGTTATATACCCCTCACACGTCTTCTCCTCCAAGCTTGGGAAATTGTGGGAAATTGTGTGTGGTATGTGTGTGTGTGTACAAATGAATGATAACGGTGTGGATGGAAATATTTACGTAGGGGTTTGTGAATGAAAATACGAAATGTTTCTGTGATTGTGAATATAAAGGTGTGTTTGTGTAAGTGTGTGTGTGAGCACGTGGTTGTATGTTTGTGAGTAGAAATATACATGGCAGGGTAGGTGCTTTTAATAGTGAATCCTTGTCCACTTGTAAATTACATGTGTGTGTGTGTGTGTGTGTGTGTGTGTGTGTGTGTGTGTGTTGTATAATATATATATATATACTGCATATACTGTATAGCCATGAAAGCTAATAGGTAATAATATATCTAAATCTGTAATGCATGTTTTGTCTGATTATTGGAATCCAAATATGAAGTTTGGGTAATTTAAGTTACGGAAAGTAATTGGTAAAAATAATAGAATTATGAAACATTTCAAAAGCTACCATATATGAGTGCGGCCGAAGAGGGTTGTGAAAAAAAAAACGCTGACCAGCCTCTGGATACCAGCGGACGTGGATCCTTTACCTCAAGATCTCAAGCTAATCCAGAAAATTAATACTACTTGTAAATTGTACCTGCCAGCATAATTATCTGATGGTGTGGTCTCTCTCTCTCTCTCTCTCTCTCTCTCTCTCTCTCTCTCTCTCTCTCTCTCTCTCTCTCTCTCTCTCTCTTATACACCAACGTGCTCCGTTATGTATTGGTTGGCATACTTACTTTACAACTAAAGTTGTCTCTCACTCTCTCTCTCTCTCTCTCTCTCTCTCTCTCTCTCTCTCTCTCTCTCTCTCTCTTATACACCAACGTGCTCGGTTATGTATTGGTTGGCATACTTACTTTACAACTAAGAGGAGCTGGGTTCGAATACCAACCAGGAAAGAGACATTGGGACAAGTCTCCTTACCTCTTGTTCCTCAGTTTTACAAAATGGAATAAATAGAGACTTGGTATAAGGCATTGAGGTAATAAGGCCTTAATACCTAAAGTATACTGTATATACTTTGTTAATACCTCCATGGTATAAGGGGACAATAATGTGAAGTATACTGTATATACTTTGTTAATACCTCCATGGTATAAGGGGACAATAATGTGAAGTATACTGTATATACTTTGTTAATACCTCCATGGTATAAGGGGACAATAATGTGAAGTATACTGTATATACTTTGTTAATACCTCCATGGTATAAGGGGACAATAATGTGAAGTATACTGTATATACTTTGTTAATACCTCCATGGTATAAGGGGACAATAATGTGAAGTATACTGTATATACTTTGTTAATACCTCCATGGTATAAGGGGACAATAATGTGAAATATACTGTATATACTTTGTTAATACCTCCATGGTATAAGGGTACAATAATGTGAAGTATACTGTATATACTTTGTTAATACCTCCATGGTATAAGGGGACAATAATGTGAAGTATACTGTATATACTTTGTTAATACCTCCTCCATGGTATAAGGGGACAATAATGTGAAGTATACTGTATATACTTTGTTAATACCTCCATGGTATAAGGGGACAATAATGTGAAGTATACTGTATATACTTTGTTAATACCTCCATGGTATAAGGGGACAATAATGTGAAGTATACTGTATATACTTTGTTAATACCTCCATGGTATAAGGGGACAATAATGTGAAGTATACTGTATATACTTTGTTAATACCTCCATGGTATAAGGGGACAATAATGTGAAGTATACTGTATATACTTTGTTAATACCTCCATGGTATAAGGGGACAATAATGTGAAGTATACTGTATATACTTTGTTAATACCTCCATGGTATAAGGGGACAATAATGTGAAGTATACTGTATATACTTTGTTAATACCTCCATGGTATAAGGGGACAATAATGTGAAGTATACTGTATATACTTTGTTAATACCTCCATGGTATAAGGGGACAATAATGTGAAGTATACTGTATATACTTTGTTAATACCTCCATGGTATAAGGGGACAATAATGTGAAGTATACTGTATATACTTTGTTAATACCTCCATGGTATAAGGGGACAATAATGTGAAGTATACTGTATATACTTTGTTAATACCTCCATGGTATAAGGGGACAATAATGTGAAGTATACTGTATATACTTTGTTAATACCTCCATGGTATAAGGGGACAATAATGTGAAGTATACTGTATATACTTTGTTAATACCTCCATGGTATAAGGGGACAATAATGTGAAGTATACTGTATATACTTTGTTAATACCTCCATGGTATAAGGGGACAATAATGTGAAGTATACTGTATATACTTTGTTAATACCTCCATGGTATAAGGGGACAATAATGTGAAGTATACTGTATATACTTTGTTAATACCTCCATGGTATAAGGGGACAATAATGTGAAGTATACTGTATATACTTTGTTAATACCTCCATGGTATAAGGGGACAATAATGTGAAGTATACTGTATATACTTTGTTAATACCTCCATGGTATAAGGGGACAATAATGTGAAGTATACTGTATATACTTTGTTAATACCTCCATGGTATAAGGGGACAATAATGTGAAGTATACTGCATATACTTTGTTAATACCTCCATGGTATAAGGGGACAATAATGTGAAGTATACTGTATATACTTTGTTAATACCTCCATGGTATAAGGGGACAATAATGTGAAGTATACTGTATATACTTTGTTAATACCTCCATGGTATAAGGGGACAATAATGTGAAGTCCTCTCCGGATTTGACGGTCTGGTACGAGTTGTAATGATACTATACACGTAGGCCTAGATGATATACAGTAATGCGCATAGAGGATCGACCTCACCAAAACGGTCAGAGGACAGACAATGAGGGCCTGTCGAGCGACGATTGTCCCACACCCGACAGATCCCCTTCACACCCAACCCATCTCGTCCATATGCCAATCTATTTTTTTCTTAATGCTCTCTATCGTTCTTGATTCCACTATAGCACTTGGTAGCTTATTCCACCTATCTACAACTCTGTTACCAAACCAATATTTGCCTATATCTTTTCTGAAACGAAAAATATCTAATTTGAAACCATTTGTTCGAGTTTGTTTTCGCTATCACTGAACTTGAATACGTAAGGAAGATGTCTATCATGTGTAAGGTCCTAGGACTTACATATAAGAAAATAAGAACATAAGAAAACGGGAGTCTGCAGAAAGCCGATCGGCTCATATAAGGCTCTCTCACACCCAACACTAATTATAAGGCCTAATAATAGGCCCAACTCACTAACACCATGAGGACTGACCTCACCAAAACGATCAGAGGTCAACATGGGAAAACGGGGGTCTGCAGAGCGCCGACTGGACAACAACCGGCAGATTCCACTCACACCCAACCTCCATTATAAATAATAAATAGGGCATTAGGATAACACCATAGAGGATTTGTTTAGACTAAATATATGAATTCATATGGTAATAGTTTGTTCTATGACCTACATCAAGTGCTTGTGATGGACCAAGATAGTTTGAAATAGTATTAGTAAATAAGGTTAATATGGGCATTGCTCTAATCAAGATGGGTTGGGTGTGAAAGGGATCTGCCTTGTGTGGGCCAATTGGCTTTCTGCAGACTCCCATTATCTTAGGTTGTTCTTATGTTATGCTCTCTCTCTCTCTCTCTCTCTCTCTCTCTCTCTCTCTCTCTCTCTCTCTCTCTCTCTCTCTCTCTCTCTCTCTCTCTCTCCTCCTGTGTACTCCTCTTCTAAGCAACATGTGCCAAAGTACATATATAAATTCAATAATGTCCAACTCCAATATCATGACAGTTATAGTTAAGTAACTTTTAATTAATTACCTCCTCCTCTACCCATATATATATATATATATATATATATATATATATATATATATATATACATACGGTACATATTTTTAATAGCACGTTAGCATCCACTATTAAATATTCAGTTAAATATAGAAATTGTATCAACTAAGAAAAGAGGTAGTGGGGAATGGGAGGAGTATAAATTGTAATTAAAGGACCAAGGCAGTCAATGGTACCAATTAAATGTGATTAGAGGATCCACCTGGTCCTCTAATCACAGATTATACTCCTCCCACTCACCAATAATCTATTTTTGTTCTAATGCTTCACCCATTGTATATTCTAATACACACACACACACACACACACACATATACTGTATATGTATATATATATATATATATATATATATATATATATATATATATATATATATAATGTGTGTGTTTGTGTGTGTGTGTTATAAACATTATAATAATTATTAGTTGTGACTGACTGACTTATTAGTTAATATTGCCATCATATTGCTAGAAAGACGAATATGTAGAGGAAATAAATGTTTTAAGTGGATGAAAGGTATCAATAAGAGAGATATGTATATGGTATTATAGCTTAGTAACCTGCCTTTTGTCTCCTTCATACACAGAAAAGAAGAAGAAAAAATTAGAAAATGGGAGCCCGCATAAAGCCGATTGGCCCACACAAGGCAGATCCCTCTTCTCCCAACCCCTCTTGTCCATATGTTTATCTAATTGTATTTTGAAGCTCTCTATCGTTCTTGATCGCACTATGGCGCTAGGTAGCCTGTTCCACATGCATACAGCTCTTACCAAACTACTATTTGCCTATATTTCTTTAAACTAAATGTATCCCATTTGAAACCATTTGTTTGAGTTTTCTAGCTATCGCTGATCTTCAGTACATCTTTCATATCCCCTTTATTTAGCCTATCTCACTTACCCACTTGAACACCTCTATCATATCTATCATATCATATATATATAAAACTGCGTCTTTCTAACGAATGTAAGCCTAGCTTCTTCAACCTGTCTTCATATGGAAGATTTCTAATATTACAGATTATTATTGTCATTCTTAGTTGTACTCTCTCCAAGGAATCTATGTTCATTCTCTAATAGGGACTCCAATTTTGAACAGCATAATTATTGTGTAGTCTCACTAACGCTAGATAACATTTCAAGATTACGTCTGCTGTTCTGTTACTCACACTTCTAGATATACATCCAATAACTCTATTTGCCTTATTTCGAACACTGGTGCATTGATTTCTTGGTTTCAAATCACAGTTGACGATGATTCTCAAGTCTTTTTCATTATTTGAGTTAGTTATATCCACGTTATCGAAATTGTATCCTGCATTTCCTATCGATTTACTCAATTTTACTACACTGCATTTACCTACATTGAACTTCATCTGTCAGTTTACTACACTGCATTTACCTACATTGAACTTCATCTGTCAGTTTACTACACTGCATTTACCTACATTGAACTTCATCTGCCAGTTTACTACACTGCATTTACCTACATTGAACTTCATCTGTCAGTTTACTACACTGCATTTACCTACATTGAACTTGATCTGCCAGTTTACTACACTGCATTTACCTACATTGAACTTCATCTGCCAGTTTACTACACTGCATTTACCTACATTGAACTTCATCTGTCAGTTTACTACACTGCATTTACCTACATTGAACTTCATCTGTCAGTTTACTACACTGCATTTACCTACATTGAACTTCATCTGCCAGTTTACTACACTGCATTTACCTACATTGAACTTCATCTGCCAGTTTACTACACTGCATTTACCTACATTGAACTTCATCTGTCAGTTTACTACACTGCATTTACCTACATTGAACTTCATCTGTCAGTTTACTACACTGCATTTACCTACATTGAACTTCATCTGTCAGTTTACTACACTGCATTTACCTACATTGAACTTCATCTGCCAGTTTACTACACTGCATTTACCTACATTGAACTTCATCTGCCAGTTTACTACACTGCATTTACCTACATTGAACTTCATCTGCCAGTTTACTACACTGCATTTACCTACATTGAACTTCATCTGCCAGTTTACTGCCCATTTGTGTAATATGTCTAAATCTATTTGGAGTGTTCCCATTTTAGTGTCATCTGTAAATTTACTGATTTTGCTAGTTATTCCTACATCAAGGATGTTAATATATATATATATATATATATATATATATATATATATATATATATATACTGTATATATATATATATATATATATATATATATGAGAGAGAGAGAGAGAGAATGTTGATTCACTATATAAACACACACAAACTCATGCACATTCTCATTTTCACGCACAAAATAATTCAGGAACACATATTCGTATTCCTACCCGCAATGTCATTAACTCGCATTGCGTGTATTCACCTTGACGAACAAGTTCGGTGATTTATATTCATATATCTACACACACACACACACACACACACACTTTTAGATTACCACTCGACAACGCACATATATTCGAACATACATTCACAATTACACACTCGCCTTCACATTTCCAATGAGAATACACACACACACACATTGATATTCCCTCCCACAATCGCACCCACACTCTAATGTTCTTTCAGAACCACACGCACAAATACATATTCGCATTCCTAATCACAAACACAAACACACATTCACAAAGACAAGTTATGTGAATGACTCTCTCATTATCTCTCTATCACACACACACACACACACACACATACACACACACTCACATATTGTACATTCATTATTAATTTTGTACATCCATTATACAAACGCATATTTCCACTCACAAACGTACAAGCTTTATGCTCGTCCATGCAAGCTTGCACTGAGCCCCCCCCCCCCCCCCACCCAACTGGCATACGCAAGGCAGATCCAGCTCACACCCAATTAATTCATTGAGCTATTCAGTTTATTCTTGAAAGCCTACTGCTACTGAGCTGATCACTGTACAGTGTACTTTGCAATTTCTTTCACAAATATATAATTTTGTTCCTTCCAAATTATGACCCAAACGTACATGCCATTACACACTCACATACATACTCATGTAGACATGCATTTGAACATCCATATAACATTCGTAAACAAACATTTATTTACGCACATATACTGTATTTGCATTACTTTATATTACACTCACAAACATATTTATTTACACAAACACATGTAACTATCCACACATTGACGTACTTGTGCTTGTGAACGTCGTCAAGCTGTTTTAATATTATAGCACGTTATGCAAGTATGAATGACTTTAATTCTGTTTGATTATACCATAATGGTAACAGATATATAGACAATAGACATGTGGAATAGGATACCTAGCGCCATTGTGGGATCAAGAACGATAGAGTTTCAAAATAAAATTAGATAGGCTAAACGTATAAACGAGATGGGTTGGGTGTGAGAGGGATCTGCCTTGTTTTGGCCAATCGACTGTCTGCAGACTCCCATATGTTCTTATAAGATGGATATGAAAGACGAAGAATATACACACATTTATAACGGCTATATAATTATAAGCCTAGTTAGATGTATAAATAGGTATGTGTGAGTGTGTGTGGCGTAGGGAGTTGAGTGTGGAATAGGTCTGTATATACAACAAGTAGGATTATAATTTAATAAAGTCCAACGTTTTTAATGATAATATAAATAATAATCCAAAGAATTTCGATTCAACAGTCTAATTGGCTGAATTATATGGCGATAAATACGAAAACACTTGTGGTGGTGTCCCGTAGCCTACCCAGTGTGGCTGGGCTGCGAGACACCGCTGGTAGTGTCACGCAGTGAGGCTGGGCTACGGGACACCACTGGTAGTGTCACGCAGTGAGGCTGGGCTACGAGACACCACTGGTAGTGTCACGCAGTGAGGCTGGGCTACGAGACACCACTGGTAGTGTCACGCAGTGAGGCTGGGCTACGAGACACCACTGGTAGTGTCACGCAGTGAGGCTGGGCTACGAGACACCACTGGTAGTGTCACGCAGTGAGGCTGGGCTATGAGACACCACTGGTAGTGTCACGCAGTGAGGCTGGGCTATGAGACACCACTGGTAGTGTCACGCAGTGAGGCTGGGCTATGAGACACCACTGGTAGTGTCACGCAGTGAGGCTGGGCTACGAGACACCACTGGTAGTGTCACGCAGTGAGGCTGGGCTACGAGACACCACTGGTAGTGTCACGCAGTGAGGCTGGGCTACGAGACACCACTGGTAGTGTCACGCAGTGAGGCTGGGCTATGAGACACCACTGGTAGTGTCACGCAGTGAGGCTGGGCTATGAGACACCACTGGTAGTGTCACGCAGTGAGGCTGGGCTATGAGACACCACTGGTAGTGTCACGCAGTGAGGCTGGGCTATGAGACACCACTGGTAGTGTCACGCAGTGAGGCTGGGCTACGGGACACCACCAGTGGTGTCCCGTAGCCCAGCCTCACTGGCTGGGCTGCGTGACACCACTGGTGATGTCCCGTAACCACTTCGATATATATTTGTCTATTTTGTTTATACAGTATATATATACAGTATATATATACCGGTATATATATATATATATATATATATATATATATATATATATATATATATATATTTTTTTTTTTTTTTTTTCATTCTATTGATGCTCCTTATTTAATTGGAGATACTCGTTGTTATTTACAGGGACAGATACTAACTCGTTGTTATTTACAGGGACAGATACTAACTCGTTATTTACAGGGACAGATACTAACTCGTTGTTATTTACAGGGACAGATACTAACTCGTTGTTATTTACAGGGACAGATACTAACTCGTTGTTATTTACAGGGACAGATACTAACTCGTTGTTATTTACAGGGACAGATACTAGGGACGAATTAATTGTACTGTAATTGGTATTATTAACATGAAGGGTGAGAGAGAGCGAGAGAGAGACCCACGGAACTTGTCCTGCGAGGCTCTCTCTCTCTCTCTCTCTCTCTCTCTCTCTCTCTCTCTCTCTCTCTCTCTCTCTCTCTCTCTCTCTCTCTCTCTCTCTCTCTCCCCATCTCACTGACCAATGACGAGGGAGTATTCATGCGTCGGCCATTTTTTGCGACCCTGGCTCTGATTGGAGAATTCTCGACAAGTGTATGTTTTCAGCTTGGCTAACCCTCAATATTTTCTCGTGTCTTACATCTTATTGCATTCATTCATTCTGCATTCATCCATTTATTTCTTAAAAATAGGAAAATAAATGGGTATTTATAGGTGGCTCGGGGGTTCACGCGTCGCCAGGTATGCACATGTGGGCGGGGCTAGTCGGCAGTCTGCGTCCGTGGTTGGCTGGCCGCTGCTAGCCGCGCACTACGCCTGTTGATTGGCTGTTGGGGTCCGGGGGCACCAGGAGGTGGGCGTTGGCTAGGTATAGCAATGGCGGGGTCATTTCCATCGCGTTGTGTGTTGGTGTAGGATTTCCTCGCTGTGGGGAGAATTTGGAGGTATAATGTCTGGTTGTTAAGTGGGGGTGTTTAGTGCTTGTATGTATATAGCTTCAAGGATGGGAAGGCGTCTGGAGTCAGGTTCTTTATCTAATATGGAGGTGTTGCTATCAAGGTCTTTATGGGTTAGTTGAGGGCTGTTATAATGATTTATGATAGCGCCAGATTGAAGACGAGTCTGGGTCATTCCGATATACTATAATACCTGGCTATATTAACTAACTTCCAAATATATATTTATATATATTATATTCTGGCAACTATTAGACGATTCTATTCAGATTATGAAGGACCTCTAGCAATAATACGGCTTCAAACTATCTCAACCAACCCTTTTAGCTACCACAGAACCTTCCCAAGCTGCATAATATGGTCTAATTATAGGCCTAGCTAGAATAAAATATAACACACGTCGCTGACACTCAATGGGTTAATTTTCCTCTTATTGTAACATTTATCCAAAGTAAATCTCCATGCAATTATGACCGATATTATGCCGATACCAACTAAAAACCTTTATGGGGTCACCGGGTTATGCCGATACCAACTAAAAACCTTTATGGGGGTCACCGGGTTATGCCGATACCAACTAAAAACCTTTATGGGGTCACCGGGTTATGCCGATACCAACTAAAAACCTTTATGGGGGTCACCGGGTTATGCAGATACCAACTAAAAACCTTTATGGGGGTCACCGGGTTATGCCGATACCAACTAAAAACCTTTATGGGGTCACCGGGTTATGCCGATACCAACTAAAAACCTTTATGGGGGTCACTGGGTTTTTTTTTGTTTTTATCTCTCTCTCTCTCCTTTTCTCTCTTTGTCTGGGTTGTTTTTATTCGGCCCCATTCAGCTTACTGTTTTAAGACGTTTGTCCCCATCCATGTGTCTATTTCTTCCTGGCGAGCGATAGCGAGCCAGCATTGTATGGAGAATCCGGCTTCGCCGGAGAATTTTTTTCAATCGAAAAATGTACAAATTTAGCTTGCTGTCAAAACAAATATATATATAGTATTGACACCTGGATGGGGGTAAACGTCTTAAAATAGTAGGTTGAATGGTGCCGAATTAATACAAGCCAAAGAGAGAGGGAGAGAGAGAAAGACAAACGAGGTGTGCCCATTTAATGGAGCTGCCAATCTATATAATGTTTGCTTCGGCCTTGTTGTTCTGTATGTGTTCTCAGGAAGTGATATCTGTGTGTGTGCTCAGGAAGTGATATCTGTATGTGTGCTCAGGAAGTGATATCTGTGTGTGTGCTCAGGAAGTGATATCTGTGTGTGTGCTCAGGAAGTGATATCTGTGTGTGTGCTCAGGAAGTGATATCTGTGTGTGTGTTCAGGAAGTGATATCTGTGTGTGTGCTCAGGAAGTGATATCTGTGTGTGTGCTCAGGAAGTGATATCTGTATGTGTGCTCAGGAAGTGATATCTGTGTGTGTGCTCAGGAAGTGATATCTGTGTGTGTGCTCAGGAAGTGATATCTGTGTGTGTGCTCAGGAAGTGATATCTGTGTGTGTGTTCAGGAAGTGATATCTGTGTGTGTGCTCAGGAAGTGATATCTGTGTGTGTGCTCAGGAAGTGATATTTGTGTGTGTGCTCAGGAAGTGATATCTGTGTGTGTGCTCAGAAGTGATATATGTGTGTGTGCTCAGGAAGTGATATATGTGTGTGTGCTCAGGAAGTGATATCTGTGTGTGTGTGCTCAGGAAGTGATATCTGTGTGTGTGCTCAGGAAGTGATATCTGTGTGTGTGCTCAGGAAGTGATATCTGTGTGTGTGCTCAGGAAGTGATATCTGTGTGTGTGCTCAGGAAGTGATATCTGTGTGTGTGTTCAGGAAGTGATATCTGTGTGTGTGCTCAGGAAGTGATATCTGTGTGTGTGCTCAGGAAGTGATATCTGTGTGTGTGCTCAGGAAGTGATATCTGTGTGTGTGCTCAGAAGTGATATATGTGTGTGTGCTCAGGAAGTGATATCTGTGTGTGTGCTCAGGAAGTTATATCTGTGTGTGTGTGCTCAGGAAGTGATATAAGAACATAAGAACATAAGAAAATGGGAGTCTGCAGAAAGCCGATTGGTCTAAGCAAGGCAGATCCCTGTCCCACACAACCCCAATTCAATTACAAAGCCCAATTATAGGCTTCACACTCTAATACCCTGAGGATCATCTTACCAAAACGGTTAGAGATTAACGCAGGATTATGGGGGTCTGCAGAGCGCTGATTGGCCCAACCCGGCTGATCCCCCTTCACACCCAACCCTTCTCGTCCATATGCTTATCCAATTTTATCTTAAAGCTCCCTACAGTTTTAGATCCCACTATAGCACTTGGTAGTCCATTCCACCCATCTACAACTCTGTTACCAAACCAATACTTGCCTATATCTTTTCTGAAACGAAATTTATCTAATTTGAAACCATTGGTACGAGTTCTTTCGCTATCACTGAGCTTTAGTACATTTGTCATGTCCCCTTTGTTAATCCCACTAACCCACTTGAACACCTCTATCATATCTCCTCTAACTCTGCGTCTCTCTAACGAATGTAAACCTAATTTCTTCAACCTTTCTTCATACGAAAGATTTCTAATATTATGGATCATTTTTGTCATTCTACGCTGTACTCTCTCCAATGAATCTATGTCCATTCTGTAATAAGGACACCAAAATTGGACAGCATAATCCATATGGGGTCTCACTAATGACAAGTAAAGATTTAAGATAACATCAGCAGTTCTGTTACTCACGCTCCTAGAGATGAACCCGAGAATCCTGTTTGCCTTATTACGAACGCTTATACACTGTTTTCTAGGCTTCAAATCATTGCTAACAAACACACCTAGATCTTTCTCGCAGTCTGAATTTTCTAATTCTAAATTAGCTAGTTTATATTTAACATTTGTTTGCATCTTCCCTATCTTTAATACCTTGCATTTGTCAATGTTAAACTTCATCTGCCAATTTACTGACCATTCATGTAAGGTATCTAGATCCCTTTGGAGGCACTCTATATCGCTATCTGAATCAATTGATCTCCCTATTTTAGTATCGTCTGCGAATTTACTTATCCTACTAGTTATACCTAAATCTAGGTCATTTATGTATATAAGAAACAACAGGGGACCTAATACCGATCCCTGGGGGACACCACTTTTGACTGCTCCCCATTCTGACTTGGTACCATTTATGCTGACTCTCTGCTTCCTACCAATTAGCCATGACCTAATCCATCCTAACAACGCCCCACCTATTCCATGTGCCTCAACCTTTCTCATCAACCTCTCATGAGGGACTCTGTCGAAAGCTTTACTGAAATCTAAATATATAATATCATATGACTTGTCATTATCTACTGCTTCATATACCTCTGAGAAAAAACTAAGCAAATTAGTAAGGCAAGACCGTCCCTGAGTGAATCCATGCTGAGAAGAATTGATTAAGTTAAATGTTTCTAAGTGGTTTCTCATTTTCCTAGCAATAATTGACTCTAGTAGCTTTCCTATGATTGAAGTGAGACTAATGGGACGGTAATTGGATGCTATTGATTTATCACCTTTTTTGAAGATCGGAACTACATTTGCAAGCTTCCAAGCTTCTGGAACAATACCTGTTTCTAATGACTTGTTAAATAGAAATGTTAATGGATAACTTAACTCATCTCTGCATTCTTTTAATACTCTAGCATATACTGTACCTCATCAGGACCAGGCGATTTATGAGGTTTCAGTCTGTCAATTTCCTTAACCACATCATTTCTACTTATAGTAACCGTACTTAACCTATTTTCTATACTATCGCTGTATACCTTACGGACTTCTGGAAACTGTGCCAAATTTTCATTAGTGAAAACGGAAAGAAATTGACTATTTAATGTACTGCACATTTCTAAATCACTTTCTGTCAATTTTCCTATCGAAGTTTTAAGGGGACCAATTACATCTCTAACCTTGGATTTATATAGTTGGTAAAAAGCTTTAGGATTATTTTTTGAATCATTGGCAACCTTAATTTCATAATTTCTTTTTTCTTTACTAATATCCTTTTTTACCTGTCGTGATAGATTCTGATAGTAAGTAAGTAGGTGAATTTCGCCTTTTTTAATTTTTCTATATATTCCTCTCTTTTTTCCTAGAAGATCTAATAGTCTATTATTCATCCATTTGGGTTGGTTCTGTGTTGATCTAAATTTTCTTTTGGGGATATATTTATTTTGCGCATTGAATACTGACTTGATAAAATTATCGTATGTGTCTACCAAGTTTGACGTCTCCTCCTGACTTAAGATGACAGGTGCCTGAGAAAGGATACACTCATTTGGACACCTGGATCGACTTAATTTTTTGACCATAGGGTCCGCTAACAGGGCTTCTCTTAACCCACCATAATTGGCTTTTCTATCTATCTATCTATTGCCCGACGCCGTGATCCCCGAAGGGGTGGCCACGAACGAACCGCCCCCATGCACCTCTGTCCCCAGTCAGTCGACGCCCCTCCTCCCAACCAGCACCGCCTTCGTTCATGTAGTTCCTCACTCCATCCTTCCACCTCATATTCGGTCTACCTCTCCCCCTCTGTCCCTCCACCTCGCTCTCGTACACCCTCTTAGTCATTCTCTCGCTTTCCATACGTTCCATATGGCCGAACCATCTCAAGTTGTTCCTTTTCACACTTTCCAGCACATCTACCTCCACACCACACCTCCTTCTTACTTCCTCATTAGTCTGTCTATCCCTCCATGTAACTCCGCACGCACTCCTTAAGTAATTCATTTCCACTGCTCTCACTCTTGGTCTGAGTCTCTCAACCAACGTCCATGCTTCGCTTCCGTAAGTCAGTGTCGGGATTACCACACTGTCATGCAAGGACTTCTTCACTTCCATACTGACCACCCTATTTCTTGTTACTGCTTTTAGCGTTCCTACAACCCTCTTCCCCTGTTGTACCCTCTCCCGCACCTCTTCATCCATAGTCCCATCTTTACTCAACACACTGCCCAGATACTTAAAAGAGTTGACGATCTCCATAGCCTGACCGTTCAGCTTCACCTCACACTCTGTGACTTCACCCCTTTCGAAGACCATAACCTTGCTCTTCCCCGTATTTACCTTCAAATTCCGTTTTTCGCACACTGTTCCAAACTCATTTACTAGACCCTGCAACTCCCATTCATTATCACTCATCAGAACTGTATCATCCGCAAACAGCAGTATATGTAGCTTCCACTCAATTCCCTCCCTTTTCAGCGATACACCAACATCCACTGCTCTTGATAGTATTTCTTTCATAACTCCATCCATATATACAGTAAACAACCACGGGGACATCACACACCCCTGTTTCAAACCAACATTCAGGTCAAAGAACTCGCTCTGCTCACTCTCCACACGTACTGCCGCCTTTACACCCTCATACATGCTCTTCACTGCTTTCAGCAACTTACCCTCTACTCCGTATATTCTAAGTACTTTCCACAAACCTTCTCTATCCACTCTGTCATAGGCCTTCTCCAAGTCCATAAAGGCAACATACACCTTTTGTTTCTTCTCCAGATACTTCTCCACAACACAATTCAGGGTAAAAATCTGATCTACACATCCTCTTCCCTTCCTAAAACCTCCCTGCTCGTCGCCTATCCATTTCTCCGTTCTCACTCTCACTCTCTCAATCACTACCCTACTGTATACCTTCCCTACTACGCTTAGAAGACATATTCCTCGCTTTTCTTGGCTTTTCTGAAGTCAGGTATTAATGTTGTATTCTCTCTGATATTACCTTTCCATTGTATATTAAAATACACAGAATTGTGATCACTATTTCCTAGGTGGTCCCCGATTTCTACACTATTTATCATATGTTCATTGTTACTGAAAACTAAATCGAGAATATTATCACCTCTAGTCGGCGTATCTATGAATTGAGATAAAAAACTATCTTGTACTACCTCAATAAACTCCTTTGAATCAGTGTCGCCTATTTGATGCTGCCAATCTATATTAGGGAAATTAAAATCCCCCATAATGCACACGTTGCTAAGCCTTGATGCTATTTTAATTTCCTCCCATAATGATGTTCCGTCATTTCTACTCATATTTGGCGGTCTATACATAACTCCAATAACTAAAGTCTCACTACCTTCGTTAACTTCTACCCAAACACTTTCATTTTCATTATTTACTCTAATACCTGATTTAGTACAGCTTTTTAATGAACTCCTGACAAACACTGCTATACCGCCACCCCTCTTACTTGTTCGGTCATATTTAAACAAACTATATCCCGGTATATCAAACTCTGCTAAAAAATGCCTGGTTTCTGTATTAATCCATGTTTCAGTTAGCGCTATTATGTCTATATTTTCTTTGCTAACCAGTGCTCTAAGTTCGTTCATTTTGTGACATAAACTCCTGCAATTTGTATAATAAACACTCAAACTATTACTTGTATTTGCAACTATTTTTCTATTGTTTTTAACTAATTTATTTTTACCTGTTGAACTACTGGACCTAGACGGAAAATCTACGCTATCAGAATGTTCGTTATTACTATCAATTTCATGTGTCTGGGATTCTATTTTACTTACACCCCTATGGTTTATTAACAAAACCCCGCAACAAACTTGTCGAGTGAGCTGGCTAAGGTCGAAACTCTGTATATCTGTGTGTGTGCTCAGGAAGTGATATCTGTGTGTGTGCTCAGGAAGTGATATCTGTGTGTGTGCTCAGGAAGTGATATCTGTGTGTGTGCTCAGGAAGTGATATCTGTGTGTGTGCTCAGGAAGTGATGTCTGTGTGTGTGCTCAGGAAGTGATATCTGTGTGTGTGCTCAGGAAGTGATATCTGTGTGTGTGCTCAGGAAGTGATATCTGTGTGTGTGCTCAGGAAGTGATATATGTGTGTGTGCTCAGGAAGTGATATCTGTATGTGTGTGCTCAGGAAGTGATATCTGTATGTGTGGCTCAGGAAGTGATATCTGTATGTGTGGCTCAGGAAGTGATATCTGTATGTGTGGCTCAGGAAGTGATATCTGTATGTGTGGCTCAGGAAGTGATATCTGTATGTGTGGCTCAGGAAGTGATATCTGTATGTGTGGCTCAGGAAGTGATATCTGTATGTGTGGCTCAGGAAGTGATATCTGTATGTGTGGCTCAGGAAGTGATATCTGTATGTGTGGCTCAGGAAGTGATATCTGTATGTGTGGCTCAGGAAGTGATATCTGTATGTGTGGCTCAGGAAGTGATATATGTATGTGTGGCTCAGGAAGTGATATCTGTATGTGTGGCTCAGGAAGTGATATCTGTATGTGTGGCTCAGGAAGTGATATCTGTGTGTGTGGCTCAGGAAGTGATATCTGTATGTGTGGCTCAGGAAGTGATATCTGTATGTGTGGCTCAGGAAGTGATATTTGTATGTGTGGCTCAGGAAGTGATATCTGTATGTGTGCTCAGGAAGTGATATCTGTATGTGTGGCTCAGGAAGTGATATCTGTATGTGTGGCTCAGGAAGTGATATCTGTATGTGTGGCTCAGGAAGTGATATCTGTATGTGTGGCTCAGGAAGTGATATCTGTATGTGTGGCTCAGGAAGTGATATCTGTATGTGTGGCTCAGGAAGTGATATCTGTATGTGTGGCTCAGGAAGTGATATCTGTATGTGTGGCTCAGGAAGTGATATCTGTATGTGTGGCTCAGGAAGTGATATCTGTATGTGTGGCTCAGGAAGTGATATCTGTATGTGTGGCTCAGGAAGTGATATCTGTATGTGTGGCTCAGGAAGTGATATCTGTATGTGTGGCTCAGGAAGTGATATCTGTATGTGTGGCTCAGGAAGTGATATCTGTATGTGTGGCTCAGGAAGTGATATCTTGTCTTCTTACTAGACTAATAACACGGTTAAGGGGATAGCATTTTTTTTTGTTTTGTTTGTTATTCAGTTATATATTGTTGTTGTTTCCTCGCTAGACCTCCATCAAGCTAAACAAAATCACCACCTAGATCTCCCTTCAAGATAAATTTGTACATTTTTCGGTAGAAAAATGTCCCGGCAGAAGGCCGGTTCCTCTTATAATTATTATAGGCTCGCTATCGCTCGCCAGGAAAAAATCGACACCTAAATGACACGAAAGGTCTTAACATTGACAACGAAATGGGGCGAAAGGTGTTAAAATCGTCAAACTAATGGGCGTTCGTCTGAAACACTCAAAACTAAAACTAATGGGGCTAAGCACGAGGGAGAAAGTGGTCCAGAAAAGCTGCCCATCTCCCCTTAAGGCAGGACATGACTTTTGGTGTAGACTGTACAGTGGTTGGTAGAAGTTGTAGTTGTGATCAAGAGGTACTGTCCGTACTGTACAAGGAAGGGACTGGAGTTCTAGAAAAGGGGCTCCAGTCCCGACGTTACTCTTGACTTGTGTGCTGGCTTAAGTGTTGGTTTTTTAGTTTGTTCCCTAGACCTCCATCAAGCTAGAAATGGCACCCCCTTCCAAGATTAGTTTGTACATTTTTCGGTATAAATATGTCCTGACCGAAGGCTAATTCCTCTTAAATTACAGGCTCGCTATCGCTTGCCAGGAAAAATTCGACACGTAATTGGCACGAACGATCTTAACATTTATAGAAATGAGGCGAAAGTCTTAATATAGCCAAACAAATTGGGCGAACGTCTTAAAATCTCAAACGCAATGGGCTAAGCATGAGGGAGAAAGGGGTCAAGAACAAAATCCCTGAAGTGGAAATCTGCCCTAAATAATCCAATAGGGTTGATAGCCTCTGAAGTCCTATTTTAAGGGGGTTGACCTGTTTTTGTTTTTCCTTGTCTCTCTTTCTCTGTCTTTTATTCATTCGGCCCCATTCAGGCTACTGTTTTATGACGTTTATCCCCATCCAGGTGTCGATTTCTTCCTGGCGAGCGATAGCGAGTCGGTATTATATGGAGACATCCGGCTTCGCCGGAGACATTCTTTTATCGAAAAATGTACAAATTTAGCCAACTGAGGAGTTGAATACTTACGATCATACAGTATATATTGCACCTCGGAATTTTAAGTTCCCATTACAACCTATCTGTACGATCGCTATTCAGAGCTTTGACCTACTTTGACTCCGATCCAAAAGGCACAACAACTATTTATCAGCCAAATCAGAAACTACTTTTAAGTAATGAACCCTTTAATTACGTTAATAGATATGATCAGATCAGATCAGATGAAGTATTGAGGGATAAGCCTTTACAACGGCACCTCGTATCTACATTATACTTTTCCTATTGTTCTGAAGCGTGTAGAGAGGGGTGAAATATAGTTAAAAGGACGTCACCGGTACTTGATGGGTAATACAAAAAAAAACAAAAAAATCACCAAAACTGTAAAATTAAAATAACATGTTTCACACCTTACTTTTTAATATCGTCCATAAAAATGCTATACAATGTCATGACCAATCGTTCGCAGGTGTCCCTCCCTTGAAGGAAACTTTGCCTCATAATATTATATGCAAATACCTATTAGTGTATTTTGTTGTTATTGGTTCATTCTCCTTCACTGTTGATTCTAACCTTATTTGTTATTTATTATTCTAGTACTCCATTCTTTCCCTCATCTTATGACTTAAACTGCTTTAAACTTCATGTGTCCAAGCATTTCGACCCCAGCGTCCCTTGAATTCGGCCCTGTCACTCCTTCGGCTTTGGGGGAGACACTCGTTACAGGCAACCTGGCTTTTGTCTCCTTCATACACATATGACAAACAAAATCCCCTGCCATAGTTTTGGTTTACGGATAAACCTCTTGTTGTTGATATTATATTACCCTGTATTAGCATTCTCTAACCGTGTGTAATTTATGTTTGCCATTGATCTTAAGTGTTATAACCCGGTTTTCTTATGTTTGTGCATAGTTAGTTTTCTTTAATTCCTCTTTAATCTCTCTCTCTCTCTCTCTCTCTCTCTCTCTCTCTCTCTCTCTCTCTCTCTCTCTCTCTCTCTCTCTCTCTCTCTCTCGTATTTGTTACAATGAAGGTATAGCGCCTTTATGGAAAGGTAAGTAAGTTTGAGGCTAAGTTAAGGTGTGAGGGTTGGTATTTCTGGCCCCCCTTCTCCCTCATGCTTAGTCCCATTAGCTTGCACATTCTCAGACGTTTATTACATTAGTTTGGCGAATTTATGACCTTTTGCCCCATGTCCTTGTTTTCCTGGCGAGCGATAGCTAGCCTCTAATATACTGTAGTAGTAACCTGCCTCCGGCCGGGATATGTTATGACCTTTTGCCCCATGTCCTTGTTGTTCCTGGCGAGCGATAGCTAGCCTCTAATATACTGTAGTAGTAACCTGCCTCCGGCCGGGATATGTTATGACCTTTTGCCCCATGTCCTTGTTGTTCCTGGCGAGCGATAGCTAGCCTCTAATATACTGTAGTAGTAACCTGCCTCCGGCCGGGATATTTTATGACCTTTTGCCCCATGTCCTTGTTGTTCCTGGCGAGCGATAGCTAGCCTCTAATATACTGTAGTAGTAACCTGCCTCCGGCCGGGATATTTTATGACCTTTTGCCCCATGTCCTTGTTGTTCCTGGCGAGCGATAGCTAGCCTCTAATATACTGTAGTAGTAACCTGCCTCCGGCCGGGATATTTTATGACCTTTTGCCCCATGTCCTTGTTGTTCCTGGCGAGCGATAGCTAGCCTCTAATATACTGCAGTAGTAACCTGCCTCCGGCCGGGATATTTTATGACCTTTTGCCCCATGTCCTTGTTGTTCCTGGCGAGCGATAGCTAGCCTCTAATATAATGCAGTAGTAACCTGCCTCCGGCCGGGATATTTTATGACCTTTTGCCCCATGTCCTTGTTTTTCCTGGCGAGCGATAGCTAGCCTCTAATATACTGTAGTAGTAACCTGCCTCCGGCCGGGATATTTTATGACCTTTTGCCCCATGTCCTTGTTTTTCCTGGCGAGCGATAGCTAGCCTCTAATATACTGTAGCAGTAACCTGCCTCCGGCCGGGATATTTTATGACCTTTTGCCCCATGTCCTTGTTTTTCCTGGCGAGCGATAGCTAGCCTCTAATATACTGTAGCAGTAACCTGCCTCCGGCCGGGATATTTTTCTATATAAAAATGAAGCAGTTTATCTAGAAGGGGGTCTTGGGGGTGTTTTGTTAAGCTTGATGGAGGTCTAGTGAGGAACTAAAATACACACTAATAAATACAACAATATAATATACGGTAATCCAATAAATACAACAATATAATATACGGTAATCCAATAAATACAACAATATAATATACGGTAATCCAATAAATACAACAATATAATATACGGTAATCCAATAAATACGCCCATCCCCCCTTAAGTCTCGTCCAATGGAACTTGTTGTCAGGAGAGCAAATTGTGTTATATTCACCGAGGTATGTAGAGCTTACACAATACAGCCTAAACACATTCAGTACCGGTACCGTCCTTTTAACTTTATTCTGCCAACTATTAAACCATTGTATTCAGTTTATAAAGAGTCTCCAGCAATTAACAGGCTTTGAACAATCTCACTTAACCCTTTTTGCTACCACAGATCCATCTTAAACTGCACAAAATCGTCTTAATGTAGCTAGAATAAAATAGATGTCGCCGGTACAGAAGGGGTTAAATAGTAAACACACAAGTCGCAATGCAGAGATGGAACCAGGTCTAATTGGCTACATTCCTACAGCTGGACAAATTAGTCATGTCGCGGCACCAAGTATATTTCCATCAATAATTGGTATCAGCAATGTCTAAGGTTTAAATCATCGTTCAGAGTGAGATATACAACCATGTTCCTATCTTTACACACCCTATTCAACATCTGACAGACGTTAAGGGAGCCCACCTCGATTGTTTTCTTTCTCTCCCTCTCTCTCTCTTTGGCTTGTATCCATTCAGCCTACTGTTTTAAGACGTTTACCCCCATCCAGGTGTCAATATTTTCTTGGCGAGCGGTAGCGAGCCAGCATATATATATATATATATATATATATATATATATATATATATATATATATATCTATATATATATATATATATCTATATATATATAGATATATATGTTTTGACAGCAAGCTAAATTTGTACATTTTTCGATAGAATAATGTCTCCGGCGAAGCCGGATTTCTCCATACAATGCTGGCTCGCTATCGTTCGCCAGGAAGAAATCGACACCTGGATGGGGAAAACATCTTAAAACAGTTGGCTGAATGGGGCCGAATGGATACAAGCCATGAAAAGAGAGAAAAGGAGAGATTTGTTTTTGTTTATACAACATAAAGCGAGCAAAACGTAATGACAGCTGGTGCCGAACAACCAGTTGATCCACAACCAAAACACCCTTGGGGAGATTGTAGGCACCACACGAGCACTGCAGGGCAGTACACGGGGGAGGCTATTACCTTGTGGTAAGGAGTTGCTGGAACTCCTGTTTCATTTGCCTGGCTTCCCCCACTGTTTCTATTTGTACCTCACCTACACAGACAGTAATCCAACTTACTCTCACAAACACTTCCTCCTCCTATTCATTTAACTACTACTAACAAGCACATCACGCTTCTTTCCAACACATCTAAATTTCCTCTAATGTACCTTGATTTTGGTTTTCTATCACTTTCAACCTTGGGGGATGGGGGGAGTGGTCAGACACTTGTTACAGGCAACTTTGCCCTTTGTCTCCTTCATGCACATAGGAATAATGACCACAACCAGAACGTCCGAATATCAAAATAGGTAAAGCCAAAGCAGTCATTATCAACCTAGGTTAAGTTAGATTAGTTTATTCCAGATTTGGTTGGATTAGGATTATACATTAGGTTAACCCTTTCACGCTTATGACGCGATTTTGAGCCTATTAGGGATACTTTAAAGCCTTTGTTACCATCAGGGGTATTTAGAAACCTTTGGTTTAGTTACTTCAACCTCTGCAGTTGTCTTTGAGTTAGCTGTGTTGAGCCTATTGGGGATACTTTAAAGCCTTTGTTACCATCAGGGGTATTTATAAACCTTTAGTTTAGTTACTTCAACCTCTGCAGTTGTCTTTGAGTTAGCTGTGTTGAGCCTATTAGGGATACTTTAAAGCCTGTGTTACCATCAGGGGTATTTATAAACCTTTAGTTTAGTTACTTCAACCTCTGCAGTTGTCTTTGAGTTAGCTGTGTTGAGCCTATTAGGGATACTTTAAAGCCTTTGTTACCATCAGGGGTATTTATAAACCTTTAGTTTAGTTACTTCAACCTCTGCAGTTGTCTTTGAGTTAGCTGTGTTGAGCCTATTAGGGATACTTTAAAGCCTTTGTTACCATCAGGGGTATTTATAAACCTTTAGTTTAGTTACTTCAACCTCTGCAGTTGTCTTTGAGTTAGCTGTGTTGAGCCTATTGGGGATACTTTAAAGCCTTTGTTACCATCAGGGGTATTTAGAAACCTTTAGTTTAGTTACTTCAACCTCTGCAGTTGTCTTTGAGTTAGCTGTGGCCAGAAAACTAATTTTGGAGAGGTAATTATAAGAGTGAGAGAACTCTATTATTGCTAATCTGGCAACCTCTGCGTCATAAAAGCGTGAAAGAGTTAAGGGGAGATGGGCTGTTTTTTTGGTCTAATTCATTTATTCCTTTATTTCTTAGTTTCCTCGTTAGACCTCCATCAGGCTTAGAAAAACACCTCTAGACCCCTCTTCAAGATCATTTTGTACATTTTTCGGTAGAAAATGTCCCGGCCGAAGGCCGATTCCCCTTATGATTCCAGGCTCGCTATCACTTGCCATGAACAAATCGAGACCTAAATGGCACGATAGGGCTTAAAATTGACAACGAAATGAGGCGAGAGGTATTAAAATCGCTAAAATGATAGGCCGAACGTCTTAAAATCTCAAAACAAATGGGGCTTAAAACGAGAGAGAAAGAGGACCATAAAAACGAGCCATCTCCCCTTACATCACTTTTGGTTGGATTAGGAGTAGATACATTAAGTTAGGTTAGTTTAGGTTCGATTACGATTTTGGTAGATTATGCTAGGTTAGATGGGTGTGAGTTTGTGTTTTTTATCTGTGTTTATTCGTTGTTTTATGTTGTTTTTGTGTTTTCCCTGTTCTTGCTCTGTCTTGAGACGGCTACCCCCAAAATGGGGATTGGGCCTGAGCATATAGATAGATAGATAGATAGATTCTAGGTTAGGTTAGTTTAGGTTCGATTAGTATTAGATGCATTAAACTAAGTTAGTTTAGTTTGCATTGGCTTAATATAAGATACATTAGGCTAAGTTAGGCTAGGTTAGGTTAGATGAGGATTAGCTACATTAGGCTAGGTTAGGTTAGTTTACTGTAGGTTGGATTAGGATTACATAGATTAGGCTAGGTTAGGTTAGTTTACTGTAGGTTGGATTAGGCTTACATAGATTAGGCTAGGTTAGGTTAGTTTACTGTGGGTTGGATTAGGCTTACATAGATTAGGCTAGGTTAGGTTAGTTTATGTTGTATTAGGTACATTAGGTTAGTTTAGGTTGGATTAGGATTAGCTACATTAGGTTAGGTTAGATTAGGATTACATAGATTAGGCTAGGTTAGGTTAGTTTATGTTGTATTAGGTACATTAGGTTAGTTTAGGTTGGATTAGGATTACATATATTAGGCTAGGTTAGGTTAGTTTATGTTGTATTAGGTACATTAGGTTAGTTTATGTTGTATTAGGTACATTAGGTTAGTTTATGTTGTATTAGGTACATTAGGTTAGTTTATGTTGTATTAGGTACATTAGGTTAGTTTATGTTGTATTAGGTACATTAGGTTAGTTTAGGTTGGATTAGGATTACATATATTAGGCTAGGTTAGGTTAGTTTATGTTGTATTAGGTACATTAGGTAAGTTTAGGTTGGATTAGGATTACATATATTAGGCTAGGTTAGGTTAGTTTATGTTGTATTAGGTACATTAGGTTAGTTTAGGTTGTATTAGGTACATTAGGTTAGTTTAGGTTGGATTAGGATTACATATATTAGGCTAGGTTAGGTTAGTTTATGTTGTATTAGGTACATTAGGTTAGTTTATGTTGTATTAGGTACATTAGGTTAGTTTATGTTGTATTAGGTACATTAGGTTAGTTTAGGTTGTATTAGGTACATTAGGTTAGTTTAGGTTGGATTAGGATTACATATATTAGGCTAGGTTAGGTTAGTTTATGTTGTATTAGGTGCATTAGGTTAGTTTAGGTTGTATTAGGTACATTAGGTTAGTTTAGGTTGTATTAGGTACATTAGGTTAGTTTAGGTTGGATTAGGATTACATATATTAGGCTAGGTTAGGTTAGTTTATGTTGTATTAGGTACATTAGGTTAGTTTATGTTGTATTAGGTACATTAGGTTAGTTTAGGTTGGATTAGGATTACATATATTAGGCTAGGTTAGGTTAGTTTATGTTGTATTAGGTACATTAGGTAAGTTTAGGTTGGATTAGGATTACATATATTAGGCTAGGTTAGGTTAGTTTATGTTGTATTAGGTACATTAGGTTAGTTTAGGTTGGATTAGGATTACATATATTAGGCTAGGTTAGGTTAGTTTATGTTGTATTAGGTACATTAGGTAAGTTTAGGTTGGATTAGGATTACATATATTAGGCTAGGTTAGGTTAGTTTATGTTGTATTAGGTACATTAGGTTAGTTTAGGTTGGATTAGGATTACATATATTAGGCTAGGTTAGGTTAGTTTATGTTGTATTAGGTACATTAGGTAAGTTTAGGTTGGATTAGGATTACATATATTAGGCTAGGTTAGGTTAGTTTATGTTGTATTAGGTACATTAGGTAAGTTTAGGTTGGATTAGGATTACATATTATATTAGGCTAGGTTAGGTTAGTTTATGTTGTATTAGGTACATTAGGTTAGTTTAGGTTGGATTAGGATTACATATATTAGGCTAGGTTAGGTTAGTTTATGTTGTATTAGGTACATTAGGTAAGTTTAGGTTGGATTAGGATTACATATATTAGGCTAGGTTAGGTTAGTTTATGTTGTATTAGGTACATTAGGTTAGTTTATGTTTTTAGGTACATTAGGTTAGTTTAGGTTGGATTAGGATTACATATATTAGGCTAGGTTAGGTTAGTTTATGTTGTATTAGGTACATTAGGTTAGTTTAGGTTGGATTAGGATTACATATATTAGGCTAGGTTAGGTTAGTTTATGTCGTATTAGGTACATTAGGTAAGTTTAGGTTGGATTAGGATTACATATATTAGGCTAGGTTAGGTTAGTTTATGTTGTATTAGGTACATTAGGTTAGTTTAGGTTGGATTAGGATTACATATATTAGGCTAGGTTAGGTTAGTTTATGTTGTATTAGGTACATTAGGTAAGTTTAGGTTGGATTAGGATTACATATATTAGGCTAGGTTAGGTTAGTTTATGTTGTATTAGGTACATTAGGTTAGTTTAGGTTGGATTAGGATTAGCTACATTAGGCTAGGTTAGGTTAGATTAGGATCATAGATTAGAGTAGGAGATTGTGGCTGTTGTGGCGTGTGTTCTGTTGGTTGTAGTCATTCCGGTTATGGCCGTTTAGGAACATGACCGGATTGACATAAGACCCGTAGAAGGAGGCTGTAGTGGAGCATGTGTCGCAGGGTGGCCACAATTTTAAGGAGAGGTTTTTAGTTTGCTCTCTAGACCTCCATCAAACTTTTAAATTAATCCCAAAAAATATCCCCGACATTTATGTGTACATTTTTCGGTATAAATATGTCCTAGCCGAAGGCCGGTTCCTCCTTAATTACAGGCTCACTATCGCTAACCAGGAACAAATCGACACCTAAAATGGCACGAAAGATCTTAAAATTGACAGAGATGGGGCAAAAGCTCTTAAAATCACCAAAGTAATAGGGCTAACATCTTAAAATCCCGAAACTATTGGGGCTAAACATGTGGGAGAAGGGCGTCCAGAAAAATAGCAATGGCGTGAAAACCTGCCCTTAAAGGTGGGGTCGCATGGGTTGAGGTAAACATGGACAAATAATCACCAACCTGCATATAATTATCCTGTAAAATACAATGGCACTGAAATAATTATTAACAATGGTATAAAGGATTTTGCGGATCGTCTATACCGGGCCTGTGACGTCACTATGACGTCACAGGCCCGGTATAGACGATCCACAAAATCCTTTATACCATTGTTAATAATTATTTCAGTGCCATTGCATTTTGCAAGATAATTATGTACAGCTTGGCGATTATCATTCCATGTTTATCCCAACCCATGCGCCCCCACCTTAAAATTAAGAAAGCCGCGTCATATATGCTGCTATAATGTCTATATTTCCCTTAAATTAACTCTACTGACTTTCCCAAATTCTTTGAGTATCTAAACTCTTAACTGGAACACATCCTAGCCATCTCTCCTTTCTCAGAAATCACCATCTTAGGAGAATTTAACGCTCACCACCACCAATTGCTCTCCTCTCATGCCACTGACCAACCTGGTGAACAATCTATATCTTTTCTATCCTAAATGACCTAGAGCAGTTGGTTCAGCAACCCACCTGTATCCCAGATAGCTTCGGAGATCGGCCTAACATTCTTGACTTGTTTCTAACTTTTAACCCTTCCTCTTATACTGTCGATCTTTTCCCTCATTTGGGCTCCTCTTACCTATCTCTCTTACCTGTCCTATCTCTCCAGCACGGCCACCCGATTGAGCCAATTTAGCCAGCAGGCGGAAATTGTAGCACTTTGGCACTGCCGAGTGGGAGGTTCTCCGGCAGTAATTCTTTGATGTCCCATGGAATTACTTTTGCTTCCGTTGCCGGGGACCCTCGGAGAGTGCTGAACGCATTACCAAGCTAATCCTCTCGGGCATGGAGGCATGCATTCCATTTTCTTTCCCTCAGACTAATGTAAAAAAACAAATGGTTTACTCACGCTTGTTCTACTTCTGTCCACAATAAGGATGAAGCATTCAAACGGTACCAACACCTTCAAACTCAAGAATCTTATTCTTCCTATGTTTCTGCCCAGAATCAAGCCAAATCTGTTCTTCGACTCACCAAACACTCTTTCATCGGTTATATATTAATTAAATGCACTGAACTATCCAATATCTAATGATAATGTCGAACAGGTAGAGAGAGAGGTATCTTGACCAGGATTCGAACCCACTCACTCCAGGTATATTTGGAAGAGCTGACCACCATAACCACTCAGCCATATGCGCTCATGGCCGAGTCGTTATGGTGCCCAGCTCTTCCAAATATACCTGGAGTGAGTGGGTTCGAATCTTGGTCAGGTTACCTCTCTCTGAACTATCCAACTCTAAGCTCTTCCCAAGCTTTCTGGTATCTAGCCAAAAACCTCTCTCCACCAATTGTTCTTCCTCGTCTTTCCCTCCCCTTTTCCACTCTGACGGCACTACCGTCACTTCTTCCTCTGACAGAGCTAAACTCTTCACCCAAACTTTCGCTAAAAACTCCACCTTGGATGATTCCGGTGTTATTCCTCCCTCTCCAACCCCCTCTCTCCTACTTATACCTAATATCCTAATATCTTTTATATATGTGCTCTCTACCCTCTCTGGGCTTAATACTAAGAAGGTGTGATGGTGTTCCTCCTGTTGTACTAAACAAAACTGTGCTTCCGTGCTGACTCCCTGCCTAGGCAAACTCTTTCGTCTCTGTCTCTCCTCTAATGTCTTTCCTTCTTGCTGGAAGTTTGCTCTCATTCAACCTATCCCAAAGAAGGGGTGATCGCTCTCAACCCTCCAACTATCATCCAATTGCTCTCATTTCTTGCATCTCTAAAATGTTGGCAACTATTCTTACTCCCGAAATTTCTTAAGCACCCCTCTGCCCATGTAATCTACTTTCAGATCGCCAGTATGGCTTCCTTAGGGGTCACTCTACTAGTGATCTTCCTTCATATCTTACTAACTTTTGGTCATCCTCCTTTCATGATTTTGGTGAAGGTAAACCTTTTCTCTTGTGCTAGACATATCTAAGTTCTTTAATAGAGTCTGGCACAAATCTCTAACTTCTAAATTACCCACCTTTAGTTTTTGTCCCTCAATTTGTGCCATTATCTCTATTTCCCTTCCTGGCCGTTCCATAGCTGCAGTTATGGACGGTCATCTTTCACTTCCTCAATCTATCACTATCAGCTATTCATTCATATGCTGATGACTCTACCTTACACTATTCAACTAGTTTTTCAGAACCCCCCAGCGAGCAATCTCTCAAAAAGTCACATGATGATGCCATAAAACTCTTATCTACTGACCTATCAACAATTCCCATTTGGGGCAGAAAATATATTGTTGCTTTTGGTGCTTCCAAAACCCATTTCTCCATTTATCTACCCATCAAGAACTCCCACAGGACTTTCATTTCTACTTCAACAATACACAAATCAACCTTTCATCTTCTCTCAGTATTCTCGGTGTCTCCTTTTCTCCTGATCTCACTTGGAAATATCATATTACCACCCTTGCTAAAACAGCTTTTCAGAAGATGGGTATGCTCAATCGTTTCCGGGGGTTCTTTACCCCGGCACAGCTTCTTGCTCTGTACAGAGGCACAGTGCGTCCATGTATTGAGTATTGTTCACATGTGTGAGGAAGATCCTCTCACACAGCATTTCTTGACAAAGTAGAAAAGAAAACCTTTCGTCTCATTAACTCGTGTACACTCCCTGACTCTCTGCGATCTCTTTCTCTTCGTCGCAAAGTTGCATCTCTCTCGCTATTCTACCGATATTACAATAATCAGTGTTCCTAACCCTCTTTCAATGTATACAACCTCCTCTACGAAGAGTAAGTAGAACCCGTCTGCCAACACAATTCCACCCTACTCTTTGCAACTCTCCAACCCAAGAGTGAAACGATATTCCCAATCTTTCCCCTATTCAACAGCTGAACTCTGGAACGCTCTACCCTGAATCCATTTTCTCCTCATCCTATGACTGTAATTACTTTAAACTCCGTGTGTCCAGGCATTTTGGCTCGAACATTCCTTGATTTTGGCCCCGTCACTCTTTCAACTATGGGAAAGGCACTCGTCACAGGCAGTTCTGCCTTTTGTCTCACTAACTCACATAGCAAAATTATCTACTAACTATAAAATGACCATGCTTTTATTTCAGTCTCGCTCTACAGGTTTTGTGTGAGTCAATTATTTATTAAGATTAAGATTAGCCTCTTTATTGGTTAATAAGGATGTATAAAATCTAGAGTTACCAATAATGCTATTGTAAAGTTGGTTTGTAACTAAATATATTAAGAAATCAATGGACCTTATATTAGTGATTGGCAATATTTGTCAAGATTGTATTATTGGTAACCTAAAGAAATTTTGAATTAAGACATTTTATGTTTCGTGCAATATTTGAAAGCCCATAAATGAAATATATGCGTATATATTCCATACCAAGTGTGTTTTTCCTACAACAATTCTGACAACAATAAACACGGAAATGCTGCAACTCCTCCTTTTTCAATCATCTTTTAGATACTGACCTTGATGTCAAGCTTTATGTTATTCACAATGTACTGTTAAATAATATACGAAATCACAGGTCATATATTCACATAAATTAAAATTCTCCCTGTTTTTTGAGAACGGGATTAAATTATTAATGAGGACTGATAATTCGTTGCTCCTGTTTATCTTTTTCGCCTTTAATCTCTTACTGTTTTCTGTAATCTGTTAACAGTTAATTCACCAAGCTTTATGTATCTCTCCTGGTTCATCTTTCTCTAGATTGTTAGTAGTTATAGCTCAAACATTCGAAGTCTACTTTTGCCTATGTCATGATATTATGAATTTCTCTAACTACCTTAAACACATTTATATATCATAAAGCAGCACAAGGCATTATTTTCGTTTTACTAGTTGTATATACTATGCATCTTTGCTCACCATAATTATTACAATCCTATTCAGTATTTTAATTGTAATATATTCCCAACCCTATCTTAATACGTGTAAGCTTTTTCACTTTAATTTCACGATAATTTTTGGATGTTCCTTAGTTTTGGAATGCTATTTATCTATAAAATCGGTAGTGGCTATCTCAATTACTCCTCCAACTACAAAATGTCCCGCCAAAAATTAATGAACTCACTGTATATCTACTATATGCCATAATAAGTGAAAATGCGTATCCTCATATCTCTGAGACACTAACCAACTGTATACAGCTTAGAACCCGTAGCAAGGAATGGCCCTAACGCTATCTCATTTAATGCTGTCACAAGGCATACAAGCACTCACTAATATATCAAACTACAGTTATTCACACAACACAATACCAGACATTTGGAAGCATGGTATCATCATCACATTCCCCAAACCCAACAAAGACCCCACGCTACCCTCCTCGCACCGCCCCATCACACTCCTTTGCACCCCCTCCAAAGTCATGGAACGCCTAGTATTACAACTAATTACACCCGACCTACCCCTAGCTCCAACACAACATGGCTTTAGGCCACTGCACTCCACAAACACTCTTCTCACAGACGTTACACAAAGAGCTTTTGACGGCATCAACTCAGCTAGACCACCAAACAGATCATTATTAGCCACACTCGACATTAGTAAAGCCTTCGATGCCATCCCCCGCCACAACCTAACAAACAAAATCTACAACACAAACATGCACAGCAACACAAAAAGGTGGCTGACCAACTTCCTAGCAGGCAGATGTGCACATGTATCTTTTGCCGGTCAGTCATATAGAATCAGAACCTTTCCAAACGGAGTCCCACAAGGATCCGTCCTATCGCCCGCACTCTTCAATCTGTACATGCACGATATGACTACACCCAATACGCCCCAAATAAACTTAGCCTCCTATGCAGATGACATAACACTCACATGCACACACCATGACCTAAAAAGAACAACAGATCTCCTTCAACCCTATCTCAACACGCTACAAGGCTGGTGCACTACAAACAGACTAAATCTAGCTCCAGCCAAATCCACCGCAACCCTGCTCACAAGCTGGACAGGAGAACACGAATACATCCCTCAACTCACCATAAACAACACACCCCTAACACATACACACACACACAAAATCCTAGGAGTAACATATGGTACTCATATGACATTCAAACAGCACACCACAAACATTAAAAAGAAACTGACATCCAGACTTAACGCCCTCAGGTCACTTGCTCACACAAAATTTGGACACAGCAAAGAAACCACCTCCACAGTATAATTATAAACAATACATAAGATCAGTGATGGAATACGCAAGCCCAGCCTGGGCTTTTAACTTAGCTGAAACACATCATAAGACCGTACAGACTATTCAAAACAAAGCCCTGAAGATCATTACAGGCTGCACAGCTACTGCACCCACAGATCACCTGCATCAAGAAACCAAAATCCTCAAAGTCAAAGACCATCTGGACATGAGAGGCACTCAATTCCTGGCAGCAGCCTCCACGAACCAGGACCACCCACTAAACTACATGGCAACACACCCACAGACACCAAGACATATCAAAACAACACCCAGCACACTGTATCACACACAATTAATATCCTCTCTCCCTCCCTGTCCACCCGCGAACCAACTTCCAGAAGCACATCCATACTCACATCTCTCGCCGATCCATCCACTCACTCACAGACAACACGCAGCTGCAAGCACGACCTCCCGAAATCCATCCTTCCGAATCCTCCCTTCCTCGCGAGGACAGAGTCTGCCTGGCCAGGCTGAGATGCGGACACCATCCAGCTCTCCTGAGCTATCAGAAGAGACTGGATGACTCCGTTGTCGACGCCTGCCCGGGATGTAACACAGCACCCCATACCATTAAACACATTATAGAAGACTGCATTTCACACAACCACTTACGCCAACAACACAATCTACACTCAATGAGAGCTCTGTGGGAAAGCCCGATCGTGGCCATGGCCTTCCTCAGGGACTTGGGGCTGTTCGGCCAGGCAGCTTAGGGAACAACAACAACAACGCTGTCACTTCAACTGATGCCGTCAAAACATAACAAAAAACACCTGGTATACCGGAAAGGTTCTGCATAATCGTGTTTTCATTTGATATTTATTAAGCTTACACCAACACCACCCTTGCGTCATTATTGTTGAGCATATCTACCAAGAGGTTTGACCAATAAATATAACTTAGTTTTTAATGTGGGGATATTATTTTATAACATGGTCTTTTGCGCCTCTATACCGAAACTTTGAGGATTGTATTGACACATTATATATAACTGGTTGCTTTTCTTGAACAGGTGTATTGCTATGTAAATATATATTAGCCATCCTTTGTTCATTACTGTATTCATTTATAATATTATATTGTTTAAATTGTTATGGACGTATATAATGAAAAGCGATTATATACCCGTGGCAATGCCAACACTGATAACACCTCCAGTACACTTGGAAAACACTTTAATTGGCGTGTTATTGATACCGTATTATATACACCATAATTATATGCATTGCATACTCTCGTTACTACTATGACCTATACACTCACCATTATGCTGAAACACTAACTATAATATTGGAAGTTTGACTGACTCACCAACTGACAAATATTAACAATTTCTATATTTCCCCTTGTTAGATAACCAACAGGTAGTTCAGTTGTTTCTGACTCTCCCATGTTTGAACAAAACCACATTCCCGATATCACAACTCAGTAAGCACTCTAAGCAGAGAACACAAATAAAGTAGTACTACATTAGAGATTTAAGATATCATATATTTGAATGCCTATATGTCACATATATATTGTATATGGAGAGAGAGAGAGAGAGAGAGAGAGAGAGAGAGAGAGAGAGAGAGAGAGAGGAGAGAGAGAGCAATAAAAGGTTAGCAGCCTGTAGCGCGTTTATTATGCTACACACACCTCACGGCTCCAATATTTCGCATTCATGATCCCACATAATGATCAAAACACAAAATTAATTATTCTTTCACAGTAAAGTATTTGGCCAACCACTTCCCTCCACCCCCACTTGCTACCGCCTCGCCGCTAGTTCCCCCTCTCACTCCTGTACCCTCCTTCCCCCTCCCTCGCCTCCCTCCTTCCACCCCATACCTTCACCTACTACCCCGACACCTTCACTGTTACCAGATAATTTATGGGCACTAATTGTGCTGCCCTCTATTGAGGTCTTGGACAGACCAAGGCTGTATCTGTTTCATCTGTCCACAACTGTACCTTGATTTTGGCTCTCTACCACTCTCTCAACCTTGGGGAGGACACTTGTTACAGGCAGCTTTGTCTTTTGTCTCCTTCATACTCATAGGAAAACAAATGGTGATATTCAGTATGGATCTATTAGCTGCGCTGTTTACTAAAATGGGTACCGATAGTTGTTATGGATTACTATTAGCTATTGACTACTTTGATGAGCAGTGAAGTATTTATATTTTGCATATACCCCTGAAAATAAGAAAGAAAAGAATGGGGTATGTGTAGAGTATATAGACAGATATACCGGTATAGATAAATAGATATACATACAGATAGATAGATAGATAGATAAACATAGCCCTGAATGAACAGTGCAATTACGTCAGAGGCGGTGTTGTGTACTGTTTGTCGTTGATATAGTCCGTTCATTACGTCAGAGGCGGTGTTATGTACTGTTTGTCGTTGACATAGTCCGTTCATTACGTCAGAGGCGGTGTTATGTACTGTTTGTCGTTGATATAGTCCGTTCATTACGTCAGAGGCGGTGTTATGTTCTGTTTGTCGTTGATATAGTCCGTTCATTACGTCAGAGGCGGTGTTATGTTCTGTTTGTCGTTGATATAGTCCGTTCATTACGTCAGAGACGGTGTTATGTACTGTTTGTCATTGATATAGTCCGTTCATTACGTCAGAGGCGGTGTTATGTACTGTTTGTCATTGATATAGTCCGTTCATTACGTCAGAGGCAGTGTTATGTACTGTTTGTCCTTGATATAGTCCGTTCATTACGTCAGAGGCGGTGTTATGTACTGTTTGTCGTTGATATAGTCCGTTCATTACGTCAGAGGCGGTGTTATGTACTGTTTGTCGTTGATATAGTCCGTTCATTACGTCAGAGGCGGTGTTATGTACTGTTTGTCGTTGATATAGTCCGTTCATTACGTCAGAGGCGGTGTTATGTACCGTTTGTCATTTATATAGTCCGTTCATTACGTCAGAGGCGGTGTTATGTACTGTTTGTCATTGATATATCCGTTCATTACGTCAGAGGCGGTGTTATGTACTGTTTGTCGTTAATATAGTCCCTTCATTACGTCAGAGGCGGTGTTATGTACTGTTTGTCGTTGATATAGTCCGTTCATTACGTCAGAGGCGGTGTTATGTACTGTTTGTCGTTGATATAGTCCGTTCATTACGTCAGAGGCGGTGTTATGTACTGTTTGTCGTTGATATAGTCTGTTCATTACGTCAGAGGCGGTGTTATGTACGGTTTGTCGTTGATATAGTCCGTTCATTACGTCAGAGGCGGTGTTATGTACTGTTTGTCGTTGATATAGTCCGTTCATTACGTCAGAGGTGGTGTTATGTACTGTTTGTCGTTGATATAGTCCGTTCATTACGTCAGAGGCGGTGTTATGTACTGTTTGTCGTTGATATAGTCCGTTCATTCGAGGTTGGGCAGAAATCGTAACCTCTAACCTTTGTAACTAAAAAAGGGCTAGAGTAAATGAGCCGGCAATTTATACACATATTCCCTAGCCAAGTCTTCCTATTTGGTAGAAATATTAGCTCGATTACTATAGGCATAGTCCTTTTTGAGTTATGAGAGGTTAGGGGCTACGATTTCTGCCCAACCAAGAATGAACGAACTATAGTACAGTTTTTGTTTGTTGAATGATATGGAAGTGAATGTGTTTGACATGTCAATGTATTAGAAATATCGATATGCTTTGTTAGAGGTGTGATTGTGCTACAATAGTGAACATGGTAAATACTCACATCTGCAGAGCAATTTACAGGGTGCGTTTGTGAGTTTGTAGTAGATGTGTGTGGATATATATATATATATATATATATATATATATATATATATATATATATATATATATATATTACCAATAAGTGGAAAGTACTTAGAATATACGGAGTAGATGGCAAGTTGCTGAAAGCAGTGAAGAGCATGTATGAGGGTGCAAAGGCGGCAGTACGTGTGGAGAATGAGCAGAGCGAGTTCTTTGACCTGAATGTTGGGTTGAAACAGGGGTGTGTTATGTCTCCGTGGTTGTTTACTGTATAGGGGAGGTGTGGTGGAGTGGTCTTGCCACTGGCCTGGTAATCCAAAGGTCCCGGGTTCAAATCCCGATGTATCAATGGGAAGATATTATTGGGATGGAATTTGTGCTGTACCTAGTATCAGTGCATTACCACAAGCCCACCGAAACGTCAATAAAATACCCTCATTGTTCCCTGATTAAATAGCACTGTATGAATATTCCCATATTCAAAATGTGCAAAAGGGGTGCAATGCCTGATGAGTTATCTGCTCAACAGGTGGCGTTGTGTGTGTGTAAGTGTGAGAGTCGAGTGTAGGGGGTGAGACAGTGAAGCACGGGAACGAGGTGGCTTCAGAGATGGGGTCGTTTCGGGCCATGAGTGAGCACCGTGCCTCATGTGAAGGCAAGATGGCAGGTGCTCGTTGTACTCTACGTGCTTCACATGTTTCACTCCCTAGACTGGAACAAGACCTCACGGGCTTCACTGTTCATTGTAAAGCGGTGAATGTTAAGGCTCTCAGCCTATGCCCGAGAGGAAGTAAGTTGGAATATAGAAAACAAAATAAAAATAAAAATAAAATATGGATGGGGTCATGAAAGAAATACTAGGAAGAGCAGTGGACGTTGGTGTATCGCTGAAAAGGGAGGGAAATGAGTGGAAGCTGCCTATACTGCTGTTTGCGGATGATACAGTTTTGATGAGCGATAATGAATGGGAGTTGCAGGGTCTGGTAAATGAGTTTGGAACAGTGTGCGAAAAACAGAATTTGAAGGTAAATGTGGGAAAAAGCAAGGGTATGGTCTTCGAAAGGGGTGAAGTCACAGAGTGTGAGGTGAAGTTGAACGGTCAGGCTATGGAGATCGTCAGCTCTTTTAAAGGGGAGTCTAGGGAGTGTTTTTCTAAGCTTGGTGGAGGTCTAGGGAGGAAACTAAACAAATATATGAATACATGAATTAATAGACCAAACAAACGTTCAGTCTCCCCTTAACAGAGAACTAATTGTGATGATATTTACTAATCACCAACATTTCCGACACACGTGTATATTTGGCTCGAATCACCTCTACCTGAAACTCACTTCACCTTGCTTGTTTTATCTTTCTATCCCTCTCTCTTTGGCTTGTATCCATTCGGCCCCATTCAGCCTACTGTTTAAGACGTTTGCCCTTATCCAGGTGTCAATATTTTCCTGGCAAGCGGTAGCGAGCCAGCATATATATATTTTAGTTTTGGCAGCAAGCTGAATTTGTACATTTTTCGATAGAAAAATTTGTCCGGCAAAGCCGGATTTTTCCATACAATGCTGGCTCGCTATCGCTCGCCAGGAAGAAATCGGCACCTGGATGGGGATAAACGTCTTAAAACAGTTGGCTGAATGGGGCCGAATGGATACAAGACAGGGAAAGAGAGAAAAGGAGAAATAAATAAAAAAAACAGGTGACCCCCTTAACAACGTTTCGCATATAGCTTCATCGAACCAATGACATACACCAAAATATTGTACAAGTCAACGATTATATTCTGACCTGTGGCGCATCCGTAGAGCGTTCGACTTGCAATCCTTTCCCACCATTCCAGACATCCCCCTCCCCTCACCCATGACGCCCCCTGCTACCCCCCCTCTCCCATAACACACCCTGCTACCCCCCCTCTCCCATAACACACCCTGCTACCCCCCCTCTCCCATCTGAAGACCCCCTCCTCCCTCTCCCATAACACCCCCTCCTTCCCCACCCCCACTTCCTCACTCATAACACCCCCTTCTACCCCCCTCCCTCACCCATAACACACCCTCCTACCCCCCCCCCCCCCCCCTCAGGGTCGGGGTTGGCCGGAATCCGTAATTGCTCCCTAACTACCACCCATTGTCCCCCACCATCCACCACACTCACTCATTCTCTCTCTCTCTCTCTCTCTCTCTCTCTCTCTCTCTCTCTCTCTCTAGCATTGTACAGTTCATAGAAATCTTAACTTCTATCCTCTGTAACTTATAAAGGGCTTGAGTAAATGGGACGTAAATTCCCACAGCTATTCCATGGCTGACTTTTCCTAAATGGTATAAATGTTAACTGGATTACTCTAGTAGTTTGTAAGTTATGGAGGATAGAAGTTAAGATCTCTCGCCTACCTAGAATAAACGGACTATAGTATTACATCTACATTTATAGCTAAATTTGGAATAAATAATGCCATGCAAATATCACTGCACACACGTGGTACTATAATTTGTGTTGCATGATCCATCCTGAGTATAGATATTTGTGTTGCATGATCCATCCTATTTGTGTTGCATGATCCATCCTGAGTATAGATATTTGTGTTGCATGATCCATCCTGAGTATAGATATTTGTGTTGCATGATCCATCCTGAGTATAGATATTTGTGTTGCATGATCCATCCTGAGTATAGATATTTGTGTTGCATGATCCATCCTGAGTATAGATATTTGTGTTGCATGATCCATCCTGAGTATAGATATTTGTGTTGCATGATCCATCCTGAGTATAGATATTTGAATATATTGCACTGTGTTTGCAAGGTGTATAGCTAATTAAGGGGAGGCAGTTGGTTTTTCGAGTCCTCCTCCTCCCTCATGTTTAGCCCTATTAGTTATGAGATTTCAAGACATTCGCCCCATTAGTTTGGCGATATTCAGACCTTTTGCCCCATTTTTGTTTGCCAATTTTAAGAGGAATTGTCCTTCGTCCGGGACATTTCTTTACCGATTTTTTTTTCCAACTTTACCGTATAAGGGGGGGGGGGGGCTAGAGGTTGTTTTGTTTTAAGCTTGATGGAGTTCTAGCGAAGAAACTAAAAAAACAAATAAATAAATAAATAACCACTATTCCCTTAAGTAATGTTAAATTTTAGCATTGGAACGATAGATGTCATTATAGTATTTCAGTATTACCGTATTACATTATTACCGTATTTCAGTATTAACGTATTTCAGTATTATCGTATTACATTATTACCGTATTTTAGTATTACCGTATTTCAGTATTATCGTATTACATTATTACCGTATTTCATTATTACCCTCTTTCAGTATTACCGTATATTAGTATTACCGTATTTCAGTATTACCGTATTTAATTGTTACCGTATTTCAGTATTACCGTATTTCAGTATTACCGTATTTCAGTATTACTGTATTTCAGTATTACCGTATATTAGTATACCTTATTTCATTATCGTATTGCATTAATACCGTATTTCAGAATAACCTTATTTCATTATGACCGTATTTCAGTATTACCGTATTTCATTATTACTGTATTCATTATTACCGTATTAACGTATTACCGTATTTCATTATTACCGTATTTCATTGTTACCATATTTAATTGTTACCGTATTTCAGTATTACCGTATTTCAGTAATTCATTATTACCGTATTTCAGTATTGCCGTATTTCAGTATTACCGTATTTCGAATAAGAAAGTTTGGTGTGAAAAATATAGGTAATATATTGTATACAGTATATGATAATTTAAAATATAGGTAATATATTGTATACAGTATATGATAATTTTGTTTTGACAGCGTGTTAATTATTCATAGATTGCCGTGTTTAAAGACGAGGCAACAAGTCTCAAAGGAAATTAATGGGAAACGCGATTGATGATGTTTATCTGATGCGTTGATCTGGTTAATGGACACACTTGATTAATGATTATATTATGTAGTAGGCTGGTAACTATTTAATATTATGTAGTAGGCTGGTAACTGTTTAATATTATGTAGTAGGCTGGTAACTGTTTAATTATATAGTTAGAGGATGAGCACACTAATTATATAATGCTCCTACAACAACAACAAACACAAGCAACAACAACAACAACTACTACTAAATAATAATAATAATAATAATAATAATAATAACATAGACTACAGTAGATCTGGACTTGACATGAAGATGGAACTTTACAGTAAGGAACCCAAAATCGGAAAACGAACCCCAAGTTCGAACCTCAAAACCGCGAAAATATCACATTTTCGCGGTTTCGAGGTTCGAACTTTGGGGTTCGTTCTCCGAATCTGGGTCCCTTACTGCAAAGTTCTTTTTTCGTGTCAAGTCCAGATCTACTGTAGTCTATGATAATTATAATAATAATAATAATAATAATAATAATATAATAACGACAATGCAAATAATTATAATAACATCAACAACAGCATTAATAATAATAATAATAATAATAATAATAATGGAAGTAAAGGCGATGATGATGATAGATTAAGGATAATATATTCTCAAGTTCATTTTCCCCGTCTTATATACTCTGTGAGGCCAATCCAGCCTTATCATAACTAAAGCCGGTATCACACGAGAGCTTTTATAGTCAACATTCGATTATCAACATTTGCCTGGCAACATTTCTGGAATATTTTGCACTTGTATCGGAAACTAGACTGATAATAGATGAATTTAGGTGACCGAAATATTATAAATGTTGACCTCCTAAGCTGCCAGACCAGTGTTGAGGATAAAGATGAATTTAGGTGACCGAAATATTATAAATGTTGACCTCCTAAGCTGCCAGACCAGTGTTGAGGATAAATGTTGAGTGAAAAAACGCTCGTGTGATACCGGCTTAAGACCAGGGGGAGGCGGCTGATTTAATGAGGGGGGGGGGGGGGTAGTTGGTTGTATTTATGGGTTGTATTTATGGACCCCTTCTCCTTCATGTTTAGCCCAACTAGTTATGGGATTGTAAGACGTTCGCCCCATTAGTTTGGCAATTGTAGGACCCTTCACCCTACACCTGGTCTCGGCAATTTTACTCCTGTATCGGCGACGTTTTTTTTATATATATATTTATTTACTAGCTATATTTATTTACTAGCTAATTTAGAGGATTTTGTGCAGTTAAGAGACTCAGACCAAGAGTGAGAGCGGTGGAAATGAGTTACTTGAGAAGTGCGTGCGGAGTTACATGGAGGGATAGACAGACGAATGAGGAAGTAACGAAGGAGGTGTGGTGTGGAGCTAGATGTGCTTGGAAAGTGTGAAAAGGAACAATTTGAGATGGTTCGGCCATATGGAACGTATGGAAAGCGAGAGTAATGACTAAGAGGGTGTACGAGTGCGAGGTGGAAGGACAGAGAGGGAGAGGTGGAAGGATGGAGTGAGGAAGTATATGGATGAAGGCGGTGCTGGTTGGGAGGAGGGGTGTCGACTGACTGGGGACAGAGGTGCATGGTGGCGGTTCGTTCGTGGCCACCCCTTCGGGGATCACGGCGTCAGGCATTAGATAGGTAGATAGATAGGAGGGATCTGTGGTCGTAAAAAGGGTTAGTGAGATAGTTCGCAGACGTTAAGTACTGGAGGTCCTTTTTTAATATAATCGTCTAACAGTAGCCAGAATAAAGTTAAAAAGACGGGCGCCGATACAGAAGAAGCTTATCCCTCGTCTTCACCAAAAATAGACGAACCGGGAATAGTTTTGCGGCTCAAGTTTTAATTGTTATTTCACTTCATTCGTGGGATTTTTTTGTTTGTGTTTTTGTTTTTTTAAGACATGCGATATATTGTAGTTGATAAGATTTTTTTTATGCGTGTGTTTTGTTTTGTTTTTTTTGGGGGGGGGGATATTTGTTTAGGCCAGTCTCTCGATAAACACACTTGGGCAATAGATGGGGTAATTATATAAATAAAATATGTGTGGAAGTTTGCATAATTTTTTTTGGAAGACTGAGATGCGATCTAGTGTAGACTGTTTATTTTTACTTGATATGATTTTCGTAGATAGTTGTTTAGGCTAAGCTCTCCAGAACACACTTGGGTAATAGATGGGGAAATCCAAAAATAAATATAATATATACAAAATTAACTGTGTGGAAATACAAACATAAATATATAATATATACAAAATGAACTAAGTGGAAATTCTCAATATTTAGATGCGATGAATTGATAATGGAAAATAGTGTTGAGATGTGATATATAGTGTACGGTAGTTGATAATGTAAAATAGTGTTGAGATGTGATATATAGTGTAGTTGATTTGATTTGTGTAGATAGTTATTTAGGCTAAGCTATTTAGGCTATCTGTCTATCTATGTAATTTATCTATCAATCTAGTTATCTATATCTATCTATATATAATATTATATATATATATATATATATATTTAATATATATATATATATATATATATTCTCTTTTAAACAGACGAGGTTAAAGGCAACTGCAGTTTCAGCATTCAGTATTTTATTGTTACAGCTTTCTATATTTCTAACAATTTTCCTCTGGGGTTCAGAGATGAGGTACAAAAGGTTAGCAAAATTCATGGTGGATCCACCATGAATTTTGCTAACCTGTTGTACCTCATCTCTGAACCCCAGAGGAAAATTGTTAGAAATATAGAAAGCTGTAACAATAAAATACTGAATGCTGAAACTGCAGTTGCCTTTAACCTCGTCTGTTTAAAAGAGAATCTATTACCTGGGCTATACTAACATATATATATATATATACAGTATATGTATATATATATATATATATATGTATCTATGTATCCATCTATCTATCTTGTCTGCTTATCTATCTATCTATCTATCTTTTTTGTATGTCTGTCTATATATGTAATCTATCTATCCATCTTGTCTGTTTATGTCTATCTATCTATCTTGTCTGTTTATCTATCTATCTATCTATCTACCTATCTACCTATCTACCTACTCATGCCCACCCATCTTCTAGCCACCACCTAATTGGACCTACATTTTTTACCCCCCCACCCTCTCGTCCCTCCGGCTTTGTTTTATATTCTCCCCCCCCCCTCCCCTCCCTCCCCCCCCCCCCCCCCCCTCCCTGTCTTCCCATTGTTTCTTCCTATTGTTACTTCTTATTTTATGTATCTTTTGTTTATCTTCGTTTATTCCGTCATTTGTTTGTTTCTCTCTCGTCTTTGTTTTGGTTTGTTTTGTTTTGTTCCCCTTTGGTGTTATTGTTTTTGTTTTGCTGTTTTGTCGCGAGTAGTTTATCGAAAGCCACGCTCAACGGGGGTAAACGTCTTAAAACAGTAGGCTGAATGGGGCCGAATGGATACAAGCCGAAGAGAAGGGAGAGAAAGATATGAAAAGCGAGGTTGGTCCCCTTAAATATGCAGGTGGTGGGGTTTATATATTTAAGGGGAGGCAGACCGTTTGTTTGGTCTATTAATTCATTAAGGGGAGGCAGACCGTTTGTTTGGTCTATTAATTCATTAAGGGGAGGCAGACCGTTTGTTTGGTCTATTAATTCATTAAGGGGAGGCAGACCGTTTGTTTGGTCTATTAATTCATTAAGGGGAGGCAGACCGTTTGTTTGGTCTATTAATTCATTAAGGGGAGGCAGACCGTTTGTTTGGTCTATTAATTCATTAAGGGGAGGCAGACCGTTTGTTTGGTCTATTAATTCATTAAGGGGAGGCAGACCGTTTGTTTGGTCTATTAATTCATTAAGGAGAGGCAGACCGTTTGTTTGGTCTATTAATTCATTAAGGGGAGGCAGACCGTTTGTTTGGTCTATTAATTCATTAAGGGGAGGCAGACCGTTTGTTTGGTCTATTAATTCATTAAGGAGAGGCAGACCGTTTGTTTGGTCTATTAATTCATTAAGGGGAGGCAGACCGTTTGTTTGGTCTATTAATTCATTAAGGGGAGGCAGACCGTTTGTTTGGTCTATTAATTCATTTATTCATATATTTTTTGTAGTTTCCTCCCTGGACCTCCATCAAGCTTAGAAACACACCCCCTAGACCCCCCTTCAAGATAAATTTGTAAATTTTTCGGTAGAAAAATGTTGCGGCCGAAGGCCGGTTCCTCTTGAAATTGCAGGCTCGCTATCGCTCGCCAGGAAATAGTCGACACCTAAATGGCACGAAAAGTCTTAAAATTGACAACGAAATGGGGCGAAAGGTGTTAAAATCGCCAAACTAATGGGCCGAACGTCTTACGACAGGTAAAAAAGGATATTAGTAAATAAGAAATTATGAAATTAAGGTTGCCAATGACTCAAAAAATAATCCTAAAGCTTTTTACCAACTATATAAATCCAAGGTTAGAGATGTAATTGGTCCCCTTAAAACTTCGATAGGAGAATTGACAAAGTGATTTAGAAATGTGCAGTACATTAAATAGTCAATTTCTTTCCGTTTTCACTAATGAAAATTTGGCACAGTTTCCAGAAGTCCGTAAGGTATACAGCGATAGTATAGAAAATAGGTTAAGTACGGTTACTATAAGTAGAAATGATGTGCTTAAGGAAATTGACAGACTGAAACCTCATAAATC
>JBAKBP010004345.1:72500-137518 GCA_037953745.1 Lithodes maja
TTGGATCCAACGATGTGCAGCGAACCCGGTCGGAAGATTTGCTTTTAAAGTACCAGCAGCTGATCAAGTCGTTTAAGGAGAAGTCATCAAGGATCATCGTCTCAGGAATCGTCCCCCGGCTCGGTGTAGAGAGCCGATTTTACAACATAGCCACCAGCACAAATCGTTGTCTAGCAAACCTCTGCAGGAAGGAGAACGTGGGATTCGTCGACACCTGGGACAATTTCTACTACGATGACTATTTGTTTTCGGACGATGGAGTTCATCTGAACCAGGTGGGAGCAGCACGTTTTGGGCGTCTTCTCAACGATGCGGTGAAGGATTTTCGGAGAAGAAATCGACTCAGCACAGGACAACCAGGAAGGAGGACCGAAGACAGCGAGGACGGCAACCTACAAAGGAATTAAATACTAATCCGTCAAGAACCGCGAATTTGGATAAATCTCCACCAACACGACCCAAATTCAAAACCGTCAGGGATAACGACCGAGGACCGAGGACAGCCATGAATGTAAATGTAGATCCGACCAGAACCAATAATTCGATGAAAGAACGTAATGCGAGTTCTAAAACCGCAACTTTAAAGGTTTTCTATGCAAACGCTCGTAGCATACGCAATAAATTTTCAGATTTAGAGGAACTAGTGTTTACAGAAAATTATGATGTGATTGGCATAACAGAATCTTGGCTCAATACAGAAGATAGAGACTTTTTAGCAGAGTATTCACTTCCCGGTTATGTAATGTTTGAGAACAGCCGAATAAATAAAAATGGAGGTGGCGTTTTATTTTATATCAAAGAAAGTCTTAACCCGACCCTCGTGTCAAAACCTCAAATTGTGAACGTCGACACATCTTTTGTGCTAATAAAGAATAATAAAGGTACAAAAATAATACTTGCGTTAATATACAGACCTCCAGCTCAATCAGTGCAAACTGACCGAGAAATTTACGAACAAATTGCAGATGTAAGTAACTCACAAGATACCGTAATTTTTGGCGACTTTAATTTACCTGTGACCAAGTGGGGCGATACTCTTACTTCACACTCCGGACATGACTTGTATACGAACTTGCAAGAGAGTTCGCTTTATCAATTTGTTCGAACGCCGACCCGTGGTAATAACGTTCTTGACATTGTACTTGCAACAAAAGAAGAATTGATAGAGAATTTGAATGTTGGTGATGAATTCAGTAACAGCGACCATCGTACGATAACTTTCACTTTAAAGTTTACTAGTAACGAACCAAATAGTAGCATCGAAAAAGTCCCTAATTTCAAGAAAGCAAACTTCCATAAACTTAGAGCTATGTTTAAAGAAACTGACTGGAGCTTTTTAATTAACAATAACGACATAAATACATCTTGGAAGTTATTCGAAACCACTTACCTAAAAGCAGTGCAAGACTGCATACCATCGAAAATACGGCGTCCAGGCCATAATAATAAGCCCAAATGGTGGAATAAAGATATTTCAAACTGCCTGCTTGCTAAAAAATTTGCTAATGATAGATTAAAATCCTCACAAAATGACGAAGAACGGGTGAAATTTGTAGAGCTACGACGCAAAGCCAAAAAGTTAATTAAGCAAAGTAAAAAGACCTTAGAGTTACATATTGCGAATCAAAGTAAAACAAACCCGAAAGAATTCTATAGTTATATCAGAAAGAAAAAAGTAGTTACTTCAACTGTTGGACCGTTAGTCGATGAAAAAGGAGAATACACCAAAGACGAAGTACAAATGAGTAATGCCCTCAATACCTTCTTTGCATCAGTTTTTACAACCGAAGACCTCAGTGATATCCCTACACCATCGCCGATTCAGATTGATAATTCAGATGTTCTAAGCAATATCACCGTTACAGAGAGAGAAGTATTGAATTGTTTAGATAAACTCAAAGTAAATAAAACGCCAGAACCTGATACAATCTCGCCTAGAGTTCTAAAGGAAGCTAAGAATGAGCTCTCCAAACCACTGACATTACTATTCAATAAATCCTTGCAGTCTGGAACTATGCCTGATCAGTGGAAGCTAGCCAACGTAACACCGATATTCAAAAAAGGCAGCAAATCCCTACCCAGTAACTATCGTCCAATTAGCTTAACCTCAGTTGTATGTAAAATGCTAGAAACGGTCATACGAGACAGACTCGTAAATCACTTAGAGGAAAATAACATACTTAAAGATACTCAACACGGCTTTCGTAAAAAACGTTCCTGTTTAACAAACCTCTTAGACTTCTTCCACGATATCCTCAACCTCTACGATGAGAGTAAAGCTGTAGATATTATATACCTTGATTTTCAAAAGGCCTTTGACAAAGTTCCCCACAAACGTTTACTGCTAAAACTAAAAGCGCATGGAATACAAGACGGTGTGTTGAAATGGATAGAAAATTGGCTCAACAACAGAAAGCAAAGAGTAGTCATAAACGGTAAGGCATCTAAATGGACCAATGTAAGTAGCGGGGTACCCCAGGGATCGGTACTAGGACCAATTCTCTTTCTAATTTACATCAACGACATAGATGAGGGTCTCACCTGCACAATCTCAAAATTTGCTGACGATACAAAAATTGCAAATAGCGTACTCTCAAAAGAACAAGTTGACGATATGCAACACAATCTAGATAAATTGTCATGTTGGGCCCAAATTTGGCAAATGAGTTTCAATGCGGATAAATGTAAAGTACTACATGTCGGATACCTAAATGAGAAAGCAAACTATTCGATGAATGGCACTCAGCTTAAGAATGTAAACAGAGAAACTGATCTGGGAGTAACAATATCGAGTAACCTAAAACCGAGTCAACAATGTTCAGAAGTTGTTAAGAAGGCAAACAAAATAATTGGCTTTATAGGCAGGTCATTTGAGCATAAATCCAAAGAAGTTATCCTAACCCTTTACAATTCCTTAGTCCGCCCTCTTCTGGAATACTGCGTTCAATCCTGGTGCCCTTATTACCAAAAAGATATAAACAAGCTAGAACGAGTTCAACGTAGAGTTACCAAAATGATACCTAGCCTAAAGAACAAACCATACGAAGAGCGTCTTAGAGAATTAAATCTATTTCCTTTAACCCAGCGCAGATTAAGAGGCGACTTAATTCAAGTGTTCAAAATCATCAAAGGCATCGACAATATGAACTGTAGTAAGTACTTCACTATCGACCAATCTAATTACACACGGGGAAACGGTTGCAAAATTATTGGTAAATCTTTTAACTCGCACGAATCTAAGAATTTCTTCTTCAATCGAGTTGTCAACTTGTGGAATGGGCTTCCCCGAAACGTTATAGACTGCAGCACCGTTGATTCATTTAAATTCCGCCTAGACAAATATCTCGCATCAAACCCGCGACTGACTGCGTTTGTAAATGAATAACTTTATCCTCCCCTCAGTTACTAACCCATATGTCCCCTACTAACTTCCTAGTCCTGCCACGTTAGTGGCAGGGCAGTAGTTCCCTTTCCAATGTTCCCTTACCCACTCTAAACCACTGTTTGGACACTTGATCCTCAGTGTTTTGGAGGACAAGCAGCCTAGAAGGGTCACTAGATCTGTTGTTGCTTGATTTCCTTTGTACTCCTTTGTACAACACTTCTAGACAAAGTAGAAAGGAAAGCCTTTCGTATCATTAACTCCCGTCCACTCACCGACTCTCTGCAATCTCTCTCTCTGCGCCGTAATGTTGCATCTCTCTTGCTATTCTATCGCTACTATAATAAATATACAAAACGTATGTATTTTTGTATATTTATACTTGATATTGACATAACTTGAATTTAAATGCGATAGCAGGTTTGGGTGGTGGCTGATAACTACCATGTTTGATAGAGGAGCAATAATGGTTTGGTGGTTCTCACAGGTAAGCCACGACAGCCTTGTCCGTTTCTTAGTCATTAATGTGTGACTTTAACTTCATGCCACAGGGACAAGTGGCTTATTTCTACACTTTTGGTAATGCACTATATTGAAACAAAATTAGGGCACGGTGTGAAAAAAGCTGTGTCAAAATATCGTACTGATCCAACTGTTTGTTAATAAGTTATTCCCGAAAAACGATGTAACACGGCCTCTGAAACCCACAGTAGTTGTCGATTTGCCTTGATGAGCGATAGCGAGCCTGTAGTATAGGAAGAGTTGCAGGAACTATGAGGCCGGGATTTTTTTCTACCGATAATTGAACAAATTTAGCTCCATATTACAATTTTGGAGAGATAATTCTGTGATAAAGATAATTCAATTTCTGAATACTAATACTAAAGAACAAATAGGGATGAAGGAAGGAAGGGGTTTGCTTCGTATGGGCTAATAGTCCTTCTGCAGATTTCCATGTTTTTTTATGTTATTATGAATAAAAGCGATAAGATGTATGGCCGAATCATGTGGCCAAAGTTTGTGTTGTTGATAATAAGATGGTGGACTGTTCTGTCTGGAGCGGTGTGAACTCTATATCCGAGTCCCTTGTTCGAACCACCAGCTCCGGAAGGGCATGAAGCACATTGTATTATATTTTTACTTCTTCTTCTTCTTCTTCTTCTTATAAGTATTATTATTATTATTATTTTTATGGTAGGTGATTATAAAGTTTGCAATAGAAAACACTTATACGAATAAGGATGAGTATAAGGCTATGTATGTTCAATACAGTATAAGGCTATGTATGTTCAATACAGTATAAGGCTATGTATGTTCAATACAGTATAAGGCTATGTATGTTCAATACAGTATAAGGCTATGTATGTTCAATACAGTATAAGGCTATGTATGTTCAATACAGTATAAGGCTATGTATGTTCAATACAGTATAAGGCTATGTATGTTCAATACAGTATAAGGCTATGTATGTTCAATACAGTATTTGTAACAGTTTAAGTTTGACGGTTGTCCGATTAGTTCCGTAATATTGTACATTTGGAAATACTTGTATTACGTAGATGTATATATCCAGAGGACAAGGGTGTTTACAATACTTGTATTACGTAGATGTATATATCCAGAGGACAAGGGTGTTTACAATACTTGTATTACGTAGATGTATATATCCAGAGGACAAGGGTGTTTACAATACTTGTATTACGTAGATGTATATATCCAGAGGACAAGGGTGTTTACAATACTTGTATTACGTAGATGTATATATCCAGAGGACAAGGGTGTTTACAATACTTGTATTACGTAGATGTATATATCCAGAGGACAAGGGTGTTTACAATACTTGTATTACGTAGATGTATATATCCAGAGGACAAGGGTGTTTACAATACTTGTATTACGTAGATGTATATATCCAGAGGACAAGGGTGTTTACAATACTTGTATTACGTAGATGTATATATCCAGAGGACAAGGGTGTTTACAATACTTGTATTACGTAGATGTATATATCCAGAGGACAAGGGTGTTTACAATACTTGTATTACGTAGATGTATATATCCAGAGGACAAGGGTGTTTACAATACTTGTATTACGTAGATGTATATATCCAGAGGACAAGGGTGTTTACAATACTTGTATTACGTAGATGTATATATCCAGAGGACAAGGGTGTTTACAATACTTGTATTACGTAGATGTATATATCCAGAGGACAAGGGTGTTTACAATACTTGTATTACGTAGATGTATATATCCAGAGGACAAGGGTGTTTACAATACTTGTATTACGTAGATGTATATATCCAGAGGACAAGGGTGTTTACAATACTTGTATTACGTAGATGTATATATCCAGAGGACAAGGGTGTTTACAATACTTGTATTACGTAGATGTATATATCCAGAGGACAAGGGTGTTTACAATACTTGTATTACGTAGATGTATATATCCAGAGGACAAGGGTGTTTACAATACTTGTATTACGTAGATGTATATATCCAGAGGACAAGGGTGTTTACAATACTTGTATTACGTAGATGTATATATCCAGAGGACAAGGGTGTTTACAATACTTGTATTACGTAGATGTATATATCCAGAGGACAAGGGTGTTTACAATACTTGTATTACGTAGATGTATATATCCAGAGGACAAGGGTGTTTACAATACTTGTATTACGTAGATGTATATATCCAGAGGACAAGGGTGTTTACAATACTTGTATTACGTAGATGTATATATCCAGAGGACAAGGGTGTTTACAATACTTGTATTACGTAGATGTATATATCCAGAGACAAGGGTGTTTACAATACTTGTATTACGTAGATGTATATATCCAGAGGACAAGGGTGTTTACAATACTTGTATTACGTAGATGTATATATCCAGAGGACAAGGGTGTTTACAATACTTGTATTACGTAGATGTATATATCCAGAGGACAAGGGTGTTTACAATACTTGTATTACGTAGATGTATATATCCAGAGGACAAGGGTGTTTACAATACTTGTATTACGTAGATGTATATATCCAGAGGACAAGGGTGTTTACAATACTTGTATTACGTAGATGTATATATCCAGAGGACAAGGGTGTTTACAATACTTGTATTACGTAGATGTATATATCCAGAGGACAAGGGTGTTTACAATACTTGTATTACGTAGATGTATATATCCAGAGGACAAGGGTGTTTACAATACTTGTATTACGTAGATGTATATATCCAGAGGACAAGGGTGTTTACAATACTTGTATTACGTAGATGTATATATCCAGAGGACAAGGGTGTTTACAATACTTGTATTACGTAGATGTATATATCCAGAGGACAAGGGTGTTTACAATACTTGTATTACGTAGATGTATATATCCAGAGGACAAGGGTGTTTACAATACTTGTATTACGTAGATGTATATATCCAGAGGACAAGGGTGTTTACAATACTTGTATTACGTAGATGTATATATCCAGAGGACAAGGGTGTTTACAATACTTGTATTACGTAGATGTATATATCCAGAGGACAAGGGTGTTTACAATACTTGTATTACGTAGATGTATATATCCAGAGGACAAGGGTGTTTACAATACTTGTATTACGTAGATGTATATATCCAGAGGACAAGGGTGTTTACAATACTTGTATTACGTAGATGTATATATCCAGAGGACAAGGGTGTTTACAATACTTGTATTACGTAGATGTATATATCCAGAGGACAAGGGTGTTTACAATACTTGTATTACGTAGATGTATATATCCAGAGGACAAGGGTGTTTACAATACTTGTATTACGTAGATGTATATATCCAGAGGACAAGGGTGTTTACAATACTTGTATTACGTAGATGTATATATCCAGAGGACAAGGGTGTTTACAATACTTGTATTACGTAGATGTATATATCCAGAGGACAAGGGTGTTTACAATACTTGTATTACGTAGATGTATATATCCAGAGGACAAGGGTGTTTACAATACTTGTATTACGTAGATGTATATATCCAGAGGACAAGGGTGTTTACAATACTTGTATTACGTAGATGTATATATCCAGAGGACAAGGGTGTTTACAATACTTGTATTACGTAGATGTATATATCCAGAGGACAAGGGTGTTTACAATACTTGTATTACGTAGATGTATATATCCAGAGGACAAGGGTGTTTACAATACTGTATTACGTAGATGTATATATCCAGAGGACAAGGGTGTTTACAATACTTGTATTACGTAGATGTATATATCCAGAGGACAAGGGTGTTTACAATACTTGTATTACGTAGATGTATATATCCAGAGGACAAGGGTGTTTACAATACTTGTATTACGTAGATGTATATATCCAGAGGACAAGGGTGTTTACAATACTTTATTACGTAGATGTATATATCCAGAGGACAAGGGTGTTTACAATACTTGTATTACGTAGATGTATATATCCAGAGGACAAGGGTGTTTACAATACTTGTATTACGTAGATGTATATATCCAGAGGACAAGGGTGTTTACAATACTTGTATTACGTAGATGTATATATCCAGAGGACAAGGGTGTTTACAATACTTGTATTACGTAGATGTATATATCCAGAGGACAAGGGTGTTTACAATACTTGTATTACGTAGATGTATATATCCAGAGGACAAGGGTGTTTACAATACTTGTATTACGTAGATGTATATATCCAGAGGACAAGGGTGTTTACAATATACTCATACGTCAGATGTATATATCCAGAGGACAAGGGAGTTTACAATACTTTTTGTATTACTAGATTTCCAGAGACAAGTGTTTACTATACCAGAGGACAAGGGTGTAAAGGGAAGGGTGGTTACAATACTTGTATTACGTAGATGTATATATCCAGAGGACAAGGGTGTTTACAATACTTGTATTACGTAGATGTATATATCCAGAGGACAAGGTGGGGTTTACATATACTTGTATTACGTAAGATGTATATAATCCAGAGGACAAGGGTGTTACTTTTTCTCAATTTACAATACTTGTATTACGTAGATGTATATATCCAGAGGACAAGGGTGTTTACAATACTTGTATTACGTAGATGTATATATCCAGAGGACAAGGGTGTTTACAATACTTGTATTACGTAGATGTATATACCCAGAGGACAAGGGTGTTTACAATACTTGTATTACGTAGATGTATATATCCAGAGGACAAGGGTGTTTACAATACTTGTATTACGTAGATGTATATATCCAGAGGACAAGGGTGTTTACAATACTTGTATTACGTAGATGTATATATCCAGAGGACAAGGGTGTTTACAATACTTGTATTACGTAGATGTATATATCCAGAGGACAAGGGTGTTTACAATACTTGTATTACGTAGATGTATATATCCAGAGGACAAGGGTGTTTACAATACTTGTATTACGTAGATGTATATATCCAGAGGACAAGGGTGTTTACAATACTTGTATTACGTAGATGTATATATCCAGAGGACAAGGGTGTTTACAATACTTGTATTACGTAGATGTATATATCCAGAGGACAAGGGTGTTTACAATACTTGTATTACGTAGATGTATATACCCAGAGGACAAGGGTGTTTTCAAAGTGGTTGTTAGTTTAATATGTGTTGATATACTGGAGTATTAATATTACCTTCTCTGATAGTGTGTGATATGATGATTATATATTATATTACACATTAACTGAAAAGGTTATATTATATGTTTGATATATCAAACAATGACACAATTACATCAATCAAGAGAATATCATGGTCTTCTGGACGTGTGTATATATTTCATGCAAGTGTTTTCAAGTGTAAACAAATCCTAAACGTAATAAAACAAAACAAACATTTAAAGTGAATAAGCTAGTTTTTGCGTGTAATATATCAATTATACATTTTAGCAACTATATATCCTTCCTAAGCTTCATAAAATCGTCTGAACGTCCCTTGATTTTGGCCCTGTCACTCTATAAACTCTGGGGTAGTCACTCGTCACAGACAATTTTGCCGTTTGTCTCCCTCATCCACTTAGGAAAAAATAAATTATACTGCAACCAATAAATCGTACTTAATTGCTATGACCACTAGCGATCTTCAGACAATACGGAAGTTGGAGCTGTAAACTTCTAAAATTATCAGAAATTAAATTAAAACAAAAAAATATATGAGCTCATGATGGATAGCAAGTTTACTGAATACGATATATGTATGTATATATGAACTACACACATATGTCAGCAAGTTGTTCTGCTTAATATTGATAACCACAACCCTAACTTCCTTATAGCATAAAAATCGCAAGGGATGAATTGTGGATTACCCATATATTGACAATTACTCTTCCACAGTGCAGACTTTCTGATGTTGGTTTATTTTGATAATTCACATCCTATAACTTACCACAGCGTTGTCAACGGTTGGTTGGTGAAGTGCAGAGCGTCTTGGAGTCTAACCTCAGTCAGCCCAGGATCGACCCCGCTCAATGCGACAAAAGAGTTTATTTTTGTTTCCACCCAAGTCCTTAACCCATTTAGTACCATCTTGTTCACATAATTTTGGCTAATATTAGACGATGTTATTCAGATTAAAAAGGGTCTTCAGTACTTGAAAGGCTTCGAACTATCTCACTTAACCTTTATTTACTGTCTCAGATCCCTTATAAACTGCACACAATCGGCTTATTATACCGAGAATAAATTTACAAAGACGTGACCGGTACAGAAGGAGGTAACCTTGTTGGACTGTGTACTTTGTGGCCTTCATGGCTATAAATTACCTTGACCAACTGTACCGTTCTCCCTTGTGGCCATCATTCACTGCTGCCTTTAACCTTTGACCTTTAACTTTTACCAACTGTTGTTTCAACCCACAACAGTGTCAAGCTAATTGTTGCAAGTGTCTCCTGCATAGTGGACTGCATTAGGTGTATGGACCCTGTTTTAATGGCTTAGATATTTCTTTCTTTCTTTTCCCTAGTTAGAAAAAAGGTTGTTGAGGAAACTATTTATAGAATATATCGTGCATTACTTTATTGTTAATAGGTAACAACAAGTATGCATTGGATGTTTGACTTATTAACTACCAACAGTTATGTTTACATTAAATAATACCTTTAACTACATAATATGTATAATCATGAGTGTAATAACATCGTCTAGTGTTAACGAAGTCATTAAATCAGACTATAATTGTACTATAAGGCATAAGTGAAGTAGCTTTAAGTTATTAATTATCTGAATTAAATCTAACAATGTCATAATAATTAAGATGACCAATACGTCGAACACACGGAGGGGGTTAATTGTTCAGACAAAAAGTACAAATAATTTAATCGTTAAATTATGATAATTCCATTATATGAATGCAACATGCATACTATACTATACAACATATACCAGGTTAAGGCCTTGGTTACAGTAACACTGTATATATCTATATCTATATATCTATATATATATATATATATATATATATATATATATATATATATATATATATATATACAGTGGTACTGTACCCAAGGCCTTAACCTTGGTATCTGTCGGTGGCCACCTAAATACCTACACCTACCTAACTAATAATGGACGATCTGTCCAGTCTGTTCGGTGGCCACCTAACCAGTCACTGCCTGACCAAGCCTTGTATTAACTCAGGACTCGATCAGACAACCAGGCAGTGAGGCTCTCACCTCTTACCGCCCGGCTGTGAACTGGCTTAATATATCATAATGCCTCGGGGGTATTTCCGCCTACTATTTACGTTTCTTAACATAATATGTTAATATATTTCTTGTGATCAAAATATAACATGCGATATATTTGCATAAATATATATTGTTGATAAATACAAGAAGATTCATGATTGAGAGCTCACAGTGATCCAGACAGGACCGTCCAACATCTTATTATAAAAAAACACTAACATTACCATATGATATTGTTTATACATATTATGGATTGTATTCCCTTGGTTTAGATAATTGTTGTCCATTTGTTCTTTCATAAGAAAGTTGTAACTAGTTTATGAAATATATCACTGAATTAAATGTTTAAACGTAATCACAATATTGTATTCGTATATGAACAGTTTCATATATTTATTATGATATATAGTTTGTAGCTAAATAATATCTGGCAAAACTGTATATACTATTATGATGACAAACTATAGTCTGTTCACTTAAGCCAGACATCTGGGGCCCCGTGAAAATAGCTCAAATAATATGTTTTCATAATGTTTCTAAATAATCGGTATAAACGAATTAAACTTACAGTATCAAACCTTACTTTCAATTATGACTACTGTTAGAGATACCTATTTACAACTAGGGTGACATGAGTGAAAGTACCGAACGTATGGAAGGTAAACAAACAGTGACGATGTTTACCTTTGCCCAAGACGAACTTCTAATATTTATGTTCATAACATTAAGAGAAGGTGATAAAACAAGACAGGAAACGTTTATTATATAGTGACATTCTAAGAAACATACTATTTCATTTAATTGGCGAAACTAATATTTATATATAATTTCTTCAATTAAAGACAATCTTATGTTTCTTAGAATGGCACCTATCATAAATCGTCTTGTGTCTTTGTTATCACATTTTCTTAATATTTTAATGATATAATAAATACAGTATATATATATATATATATATATATATATATATATATATATGCAGTATATGTGTGTGTGTAGAATATATCGAGTGAGTTACATAAATAATTGCTAATTAGGCTTCAGCCAGGGTTTGAACTACGGTCAATCAAAAGGACATCCAACGCTTTAGCCCACTCGGCAATGGCGTGATAAAAAGCTATCCAACCTTTTAATCTATATATATATATATATATATATATATATATACTTTACACACGCCGTTGTTATCAAGTATGCATGTTGCTAAAACACTTCTACAGTATCGATGTAGTGGGAGTTGCAGTTATATAAAAATGATGTTGGAGTGGAGTACCTTTCTTAAACTTTAACCCCTTATTACTGGAAACTGTGATCTGGATTATACGGAAACAATAATATTTTACGCTTACAAACAGCTCACAATCTGATTTATTGAAGACAAACAATTAGAGGACCCATAGGCATGTGTTGAGGAGTTGCTGGAACTTTTGTTTCATTTGTCTGGCTTTACTTACTGTTTCTGTTTGTGTCTCACCTACACAGAGAGTAATTCAGCTAACTCTCACAAACACCTCCTCCTCATATTCTTTTCACTACACTTAACATGCACACCACAATTATTTCCAACACACACAAATATCGTACGTTGATTTAGACTCTTGGTCACTCTTACAACATTGGGGGCCAATTGTTACAGGCAGCTATGCATTTGTCTCCTTCATGCTCATATAAAAAGTTAAATATGTATATTGTCACAATAACATGCAAATTTCGTCATCGTACTGAAACGGTTAAGAAAGTGGAAACCTAGTATTTTATCATAATTATATGTTAATTAACCTATACATATTTGTTAGAAATATATGGTTGTGGTAAGACTTTATAAATGGAATTTGTTCATATATTATTGTAATAGCAGTAAGCAGTTTAATCCTGTTTTAATTAGCTACAAACTATCTACAATACTAACTTTCAGGAAGCTTTCTCAAATGCGAACAGAATACCGTAATAATGGTTGTCTTTAATTCTTCGATATACTACCTAAACTTGGTACAATTCTCTGGCGGAAGAGCAGGTCAAAAATAAAACAAAGCAATCTAATCAAAGGAATAAAAACTATAAGATGTATAACATAAGCATGGTGGACTGTCCTGTCTGGAGCGGTGTGAACTATATATCCTGAGTCCCTTGTTCGAACCACCAGCTCCGGCAGGTCATGAAGCATATTATATAATTATTGTTATTATTATTATTATTTTTATTATTATTATTATTATGGTGGTAGTGATTATTAAGTGTTAATTATAAATAAATGTATGTGAATAAAGATGGATGGGTAGGCTATTAATGTTCAATATAATATTTGAAAACGTTATACGTTAGATGGTTTCCGATTAGTTCGGAAATATTTTACATTTCAAAATACTTGCATTGCCTAGATACATAAATCCAAAGGACGATGGTGTGCTAAACATGGTTGTAAGTTTAATATTTGTTAATATACTGGAGTATTAATATAGCCTATTTAAAGGCTACAGACTATATAAATTAAACATTTTAGCTACTATATATCCTTCCTAAGCTTCATAAAATTGTCTGAACGTCCCTTGATTTTGGCCCTGTCACTCTATCAACTCTGGGGGAGGCACTCGTCACAGGCATTTTTGCCTTTTGTCTCCCTCATCCACTTAGAAAAAACCCAAACATTTATACTGAAACCAGAAACTCGTACATAATTGCTATGACCACTTGCGATCTTCAGACAATACGGAAGTTGGAGCTGTAAACTTCTAAAATTAGAAGAACAAAAAAACTATACGAGTTAATAATGGATAGCAAGTTTACTGAATACGAGATATATATATATATATATGAACTACAAACACATGTATATGTATATATATATGAACTACAAACACATGTCAGCAAGTTGGTCTGCTTAATATTGATAACCACAACCCCAACTTCCTTATAGCTTAAAGTCGCAAGGGGTCAATTGTGGATTACCCATAAATTGATAATTACTCTTCCACAGTGCAGACATTCTGATGTTGGTTTATTTTGATAATTCACATCCTATAACTTACCACACCGTTATCAACGGTTGGTTGGTGAAGTGCAGAGCGTCTTGGAGTCTAACCTCAGTCAGCCCAGGATCGATCCCGCTCAAGGCGTCAAAGGAGTTTATTTTTGTTTCCACCCAAGTCCTTAACCCATTTAGTACCATCTTGTTCACATAATTTTGGCTAATATTAGACGATGTTATTCAGATTAAAAAGGGTCTTCAGTACTTGAAAGGCTTCGAACTATCTCACTTAACCTTTATTTACTGTCTCAGATCCCTTATAAACTGCACACAATCGGCTTATTATACCGAGAATAAATTTACAAAGACGTGACCGGTACAGAAGGAGGTAACCTTGTTGGACTGTGTACTTTGTGGCCTTCATGGCTATAAATTACCTTGACCAACTGTACCGTTCTCCCTTGTGGTCAACATTCACTGCTGCCTTTAACCTTTGACCTTTAACTTTTACCAACTGTTGTTTCAACCCACAACAGTTTCAAGATAATTGTTGCAAGTTACCCCTGCATAGTGGACTGCATTAGGTGTATGGACCCTGTTTTAATGGCTTAAATTGTTCTTACTTAGGTTTCCCTAGTTAGAGAAAAGGTTGTTGAGGAAACTATTTATAGAATATATCGTGCATTACTTTATTGTTAATAGGTAACAACAAGTATGCATTGGATGTTTGACTTATTAACTACCAACAGTTATGTTTACATTAAATAATACCTTTAACTACATAATATGTATAATCATGAGTGTAATAACATCGTCTAGTGTTAACGAAGTCATTAAATCAGACTATAATTGTACTATAAGGCATAAGTGAAGTAGCTTTAAGTTATTAATTATCTGAATTAAATCTAACAATGTCATAATAATTAAAAAGATGACCAATACGTCGAAGGGGGGTAATTGTTCAGACAAAAAGTACAAACAAAATAATCGTTAAATTATGATAATTCCATTATATGAATGCAACATGCATACTATACTATACAACATATACCAGGTTAAGGCCTTGGTTACAGTAACACTGTATATATCTATATATATATATATATACCGGTACCTGTATATATATATATATATATATATATACAGTGGTACTGTACCCAAGGCCTGAACCTTGGTATCTGTCGGTGGCCACCTAAATACCTACACCTACCTAACTAATAATGGACGATCTGTCCAGTCTGTTCGGTGGCCACCTAACCAGTCACTGCCTGACCAAGCCTTGTATTAACTCAGGACTCGATCAGACAACCAGGCAGTGAGGCTCTCACCTCTTACCGCCCGGCTGTGAACTGGCTTAATATATCATAATGCCTCGGGGGTATTTCCGCATACTATTTACGTTTCTTAACATAATATGTTATTATATTAAGGTAAACAGGTCATGACAATTAATTTATTGTGATCGAACTTTAAACATGCGATATATTTGCAGACGTGAACATTGCTTGAGAAATACAAGAAGATTCATAATTGAGAGCTCACACTGATCCAGACAGGACCGTCCAACATCTTACTATCAATAACACTAACATTACCATATTATTCTGTTTATACATATTATGGATTGTATGCCCTTGGTTTAGATAATTGTTTGTCCATTTGTTCTTTCATCAGAAAGTTGTAACTAGTTTATGAAGTATATCACTGAATTAAAGGTTAAAACGCAATCACAATATTGTATTCGTATTTGAAATATATCACTGAATTAAAGGTTAAAACGCAATCACAATATTGTATTCGTATTTGAAATATATCACTGAATTAAAGGTTTAAACGCAATCACAATATTGTATTCGTATTTGAAATATATCACTGAATTAAAGGTTTAAACGCAATCACAATATTGTATTCGTATTTGAAAAGTGTCCTATATGGTATATAGTTTGTAGCTAAATAAAATCCTGCTAAACTATATACTATTATGATAACAAACTATATACTATTATGATAACAAACTATATACTATTATGATAACAAACTATATACTATTATGATAACAAACTATATACTATTATGATAACAAACTATAGTCTGTTAACTTAAGCCAGACATTTGGGGCCCCGTGAAAATAGATCAAATAATATATCTTCACAATTTGACTTACTAACCGGTATAAGCGAACATAGCTTACAGTATTAAAACTTACCTTCAATTATGACTACTTTTGGAGATACCTATTAACAACTAGGATGAAATGAGTGAAAATATACCGAACGTCTTGCAGGTAAACAAACAGTGACGATGTTATACCCTTGCCCAAGCCGACCCCCTAATATCGATGTTGCTAATATTAAGAGGTGATACAAAAAGGCAGGCAATGTTTATTATAAGTGCCATCTAAGAAATATATGATTGCCTTTAATTCAAGAAAACAATATATATATAGTTTCTTCAATTAAAGGCAAGCGAATGTGTCTTAGATTAACACTTATAATAAACGTCTCATGTCTTTAATCATCACCATTTCCAATAGAGTATATTAACACATATATATATATATATATATATATATATATATATATATATATATACAGTATATATAATTATATATATATATATATATATATATATATATATATATATATATATATATATATATATATATATGTGTGTGTGTGTTTAGAATATTTCACAAATAAGCATGTTTCATTAATAATTAGTAAGGCTTCAGCCAGTATTTGAACTACAGTCAATTAAAAGGACATCTACCGCTTTAGCCCACTCGGCAATGGTGTGATAAAAAGCTTACCAACCTTTTCTCATATATATATATATATATATATATATATATATATATATATATTCTGACATACGGAGCCCTGTATGTTAATTTAAGAGTTAGAATTAGAGTTGAAGGAGCCGCACTACCCAAACGGTGAAGCAGTGGGGAAACTACCTCGCCCGCATACCTGCAAACAAGCCTTCACACCTGCGTGCGTCATAGGGGACCCTGCAAACTACCTCGATGACCGACGCTATGACGTATGTTCGACGCCAGGAGCTGTGATTGGACCAGGCACCTGCTATGCAACTCGAGGAGCTGTGAGTGGACCAGGCACCTGTTATGCGACTCGAGGAGCTGTGATTGGACCAGGCACCTGCTATGCAACTCGAGGAGCTATGATAGGGGCGCGCACCATCACTCGCCTCCTGATTCGTTCCTACACCATCATTGTTTGGTATATAAGACCCGAGTTGTGGGCATTCAAATCAGTCTCATTTGGAGTTGGGGAAGGTGAACTTGCAGCTGGAGGAAGACGGGGTGAAGTATTATAATGGGATTGTGACTGTCATTGGGGTTCATTGATCCCACTTGCTTGTCCTGGACAGTCGTTCCCCTAGCCCTCTGGAAACCCATTCGCCAATAAGTGTTTTAACTGACGGAGTTTTGGCCATTTCTGGACTCTGTTTTTTTTTACTCTTGAAGATTTTTCTTCATTTTAGTCATTTTTAGCTGGACTCGGGAATTTTACTCTTGAGTCTGCTTTTTGGTCTCTGCCGTTTTTTACCTGGACTGGTTTCAGCACCCTTTCTTTTTTTTTATTACTTGCCCGTCCCACCCAGTAGACGCTGCCTTCTTTAGTACCGAATCGAACCCTGAAGGGCCACCGCAGGGTGGTTCCATGAGGGGGGCTCAATAGGAGCTGAGGGAGGAAAAGTTGGCAGCAGGGTATTGTTAGGGGTTAGACGCTCCAGTGGCACTGGTACTCAAACACCATTCGACAGCCTTTAGAGGCTGGTGGTTAAGGGGTGCTGGCAGCCCAAGGCGCTAGGCAGGTTTAGATAATAGGTGTCATCCGTAGGGTGACACTAAGGGCACTTAGGATTAGGTTTTATCTGCTGAAACCAGTGCAGGGATTAGGCGGTGGCTGGCCTGAGAGCTTTTAACTTTAAACTTTGCACCTTTTTTTTATTTTGTTTTTAACAGAGTTCAAATTGCTCACTTGTTTTAACGTCACATTCCTTTTGAGTTTTGTTGCCTTTGTTTTACATTTCGTTATTTTAACTAAATTCTTGTGATTTCCCACTTGTTGTAACGTCACAATCCTTTTGAGTTGTTTTTACCGTAGCCTTCTGGGAGAGCTTCATATTGTATGTGGATCAAGTGTGAACTCCATCAACCAATCAGAGAGAGGCAGCACATATCATTCCGCCACTCTAACCCCAAAGTCGTTTCTCTTTTGATGTTTTCATAGGGTCACCCATCCAATTGGTGCCCAGAAACTCTATACTTAACCTCTCTCACTCATATCCCCCTTTACTCTCGTATCCTCTCCTTACTGTAATAAATTTCCACCACTGTTAATAGATTAACCATCATTGAGACATGAAATACTGAACTCTCACTTTAGATAATGTCTTCCAAAGTCCGACTGAAAATAATAGATAAAGAGAAAGACACTTCTGTCCAACGAATATCGCAGATTGCCTACCAGAATTTCCATATAGCATTTGCACGTTTTTTCCCAACGTATGATGGATATAAGGCAATATGCAGAAGCGAAGAAGAGGCAGATAAATTGCTGCAGCAGGAAGCCATTGATATGTACAAGAAAAATGGCATAGAGATTGTGATTCCTCCAGAAGTAAGGGCTAGACGGACAGTGTTTATTAAACAAATAGATAATCACATCGGCAGTCATAGCAAGGAAGAGCTGAAACAGGAAATAGAAGATAAGAACGAATGGCTAAAAATAGATGAGGTAATAAAGATCCGTGAATTTACACATCTGCTGAAAATCCGACTGAAAGAAACTGCCATGGCTGATAATGTACTAGAGAGAGGCATTTTAGCCTTCAACATGAGCATCACACCTAATCAATGCCAACGAGAGACTTTTGCAAACCTTCTGACCTGCTTCAGATGTTTAGCAGTGGAAGACCACCAAACTAGAGACTGCAAAGAACCAAATATGACATGCTCAGAATGTGGACAACACGGTCATAAGTGGGATAACTGCAGTAACCAAAATAAAGCATGTATAAATTGCATAAAACAAGATAGACCTAAAACTGAACACAGAGCTCTTGCAATGAGTTGTCCAATAAGAAAAGAAAAGATGAAACTGAAGTTGGAGGAGAAGGCCCAGGACAAACTGATCAAAGAAAATCAAACTTTTGCAAGTATTGTGAAGGCAGCCACAAAGGAAGCGACCCCACATCACGAATCAAAGACAACCATTAACCTCAGCGAGATCAAACATACAAACCTCCTAATATGCATACTGCATGCACATGTCGTGAATATCAGTAACCCCGGATGCTACAAGACAGAATTAAACAAGATGCTCAAAGAGAACGGAATAGAAGAGATGTGGTTCCCCGAAAATCCAAACTCAAGTAAGGTACTACAAGCCTCATATACAACAACAGAACCCAGAATGAACGAAGTATCAGCAAACATCAACAATATGGAAGAAAGCACACAACAAATCATAGCACAACCCCCAGCACTTGAACAAGCCATAGGTATACGATCTACTGATACAGACCAGCAAGTACAATCCAAAACCCACAACCCGGAAAATACTACAACTGCTAAACCTATAAGAGAATTGCAGAATAATGATACAACAAACAGAAGAAAGTCAATAGGAAGAGAGACAGGAGCCATCAATAAAGAAAACAGTCAACAATCTAAATCAACATGGAGTGCAGATACACTAGATCTTACCTTTTACATAGGTCAAAACTTTAACCGACGACCTCAAACAACCCACAAGGAAATCATAACAGGCATTATGCAGGGAAATATCAAATGGGTATATACAAATAAAGAATATGAAGAAAAACTTGTGCAGGCCCTGCTAAATGCTGACCAAATAAAATACAAACAAACAGTATTTAAGAAGCTAGATGAGTCTACCTTCAGGAAGAAAAGAAATGGCCTAGAGACAAGAACCACACCAGATCACCAGTCAAAGCGAATAAGTAAAATATGAACATCACATTCAAAATAATGCAACACAATGTAAGACACTGGAAAACACACAAAGTACAACTATTAAATACATATGCAGAGATTGACCCAGACATTATTTTGCTAAATAGCCATGGTCAGGTAGATAATGAAAAAATTAAAATATTAAATTACGTAATTTACCAATCAAATAAAAATAATGAAATGCATGACGGAACTGCAATTGCTGTGAAAAAACATATAAAGCACAAAATTATAGACAACTTTCAAAGTGACTGTTTGGCCATCAAAGTATCAACAACAACTGGAGACATAATTATTGCAACTCTCTATCTTCCACCTAGAAGACCTTACTTACCTTACCCTGACCTCATTAACCTTATGAATTTCACCCAACCAACATATATAATAGGAGATTTTAATGCAAGACATACCATATTCGGCAATAATGATATGAATAACGTAGGTAGAGGAATTAACACATTGATCAACACTGGTAGATTAAGATTTATTGGCCCACACTTCTATACTTTTCTTGGCCATAGAACTACAAGCAATCCCGATATAATACTAACCAATAATAAAACATATCATAATTACCATATCCAACAAGGTCCGATCACCATTAGTGATCATGTACCTATCATATTTACATTATCAACTAGCCCAATTCAAATACCTGTACAAGAAAGATTTGCCATGAGTAAAGCCAGATGGGATGAGTATAAAGGAGACTTAAATAACTATGAAATTCCTAACCTAGAAAACAAACCAATAGTTGGTATTGAGGATGAAATAAATAAAGTAACAAATGCAATAAAAATGGCTGCTGAAAATAATATTCCTAAGACAACATACAAAACTTTACCACATAATAAAATAACAGACCGAATGAGAATGCTACAAACAGTGTTCGTTAATCTTAAGTCTTATATTGAATTATTTGGAGCGGACAAAACGGTAATGGATAACATAAAAAGAATACAAGCAGAACTAAAAGAAGAATGTATTGTTTCAGCTAAGAATAAATGGGACAGGGTTATTTACAATATAAATGAAGAAAGAGATCCTAAGGTCTTTTGGAGAAATATAACAAAAATAATTGGTACCAGAGAAGACAGGGTATACAAAATTAAAGATCACAACGGAGTGGAGTTGGAGAGTGATAAAGATATAGAAGCAGCATTTAGAAGAGAGTGGGCTAATACATTTAAAATTAGTGATGAAGAAAATCAAGAATTTGACAGACTGCATGAAAACACTATAAATAGATGGATGATCAATAATGCAAACAGGATGGAATCATTTGCCCGTGTAGATCTTGGCAGAATTCGAGATCTTAGACTTATAAATGAGGTTGAGTTTTTTCACACACTAAGATCTTTTAAGGAAAAATCGCCAGGAACATCAGGAATAACAAGAAATATGATTTTGAATGCACCACAAAATATAATCTCGTCCATTATCCATATTTTCAACGCTATACTATCGGTAGGTTATTTCCCGAGTGCCTTTAAAACTGCTAAGATGATATTCATACCTAAAGCAAACAAAGATAAAACACTAATATCCAACTATAGACCCATATCGCTATTGGAATTCTTAGGCAAGTTGTTAGAAAAAATAATACACAACAGAATTATTCCGCAATTAGAGAACACAATGAATCCAAGACAACATGGTTTTCGAAAGTATAGAGGTACTCAAACAGCCATTGCAATAATTACAGAAATTATAGCAAAATCAAAATCTCAAGGACATCAAACTATAATGATACTTCGTGATGTGTCAAAGGCTTTTGATAAAGTCTGGCACATGGGATTGCAATATAAATTACTCAACCTTGGCCTACATACAAACATTGAAAGGCTTCTATGCTCATACCTACAAGACAGATATGCCCAAATACAAATAGGAAAGGTTTTGGGTCCCAAATTCTTATTACAAAGTGGAGTCCCCCAGGGAGGATGCCTATCCGCTCTCTTATATGCAATATACACCTCTGATATGCCACAACCAACGCCAAACAGTGAGCATGTAATCTACGCTGATGACATTACTCAAATAATCTCAGTTCCAAGTAAATCAACTAACATGGCAGTCAGAAGCGTAAAGAGAGCGATTGAATCAATTAACACCTTCGAAAAAATGTGGAAGATAAAAACTAATTTACAAAAATTTAAAGTTATTCCACTAACTAAGAAAACCTATCCACCTCTAGAAATAAACAATAATATTATTAACTACTCAAACGAAGGTACAGTTCTGGGTTTAAAAATTACCAAAAATGGTTATCAATCCTTCGTAAGTGAAAAAGTCAGAAGATGTAAAAAAGTCCTTAATGATATATCCATTTTTAAAGACACATCAATACAGACCAAAGAAAAATTATATATGGCACTTGTAAGATCTGTCCTAACATACCCAGCCTCACCATTAAATATAATTAGACCAAACCTAATGAACAAACTACAAGTTTGTCAAAACAAATGCTTAAAATTTATCCACAACATACACTACCCAGAACTAATCAGAAGCGAAGAGCTGCACAACCGTTCACATATGCAACCTATAAATTTAATATTACATGAACAAGCAAAAGTAACTTGGGACAAGGTAAGTTTACTAGATATAGACACACAATTTAATCAATTATCTCCCGACATTGAACTGATCCGACATCAACCTTATATTTTCAAGAGCAGCTATGATGCAGCACAGCTCGACAATCCTCTTCCCATATATACCTTTAACTAAGTAATCAAACCAAAAACTAACCTACTAAGAAGTGCTGTGTGGGGCAGCCACCTAGGTGGCTGCCCCAACCAGTGCTAACCTACCAGCTTTTGAGTGGATATAGACATAATAAGATGTGTTGTGTGGAGCAGCCACCAAGGTGGCTGCCCCAACCAACGCTAACCTTCCAACTTTTTAATCAATACACACATACTGGGATGTGCTGTGTGGGGCAGCCACCAAGGTGACTGCTCCAACCAGCATAACATTAACCTTTTCTTAATGTGGGGAGTGGGTTGGGGGGTGGGAGGGAGTCAAGCGGACAGTGCGCGGCGGCCCCACCGTTTGACTAGGCCTCTCCCAAGCTATCGGGGGTGGATGAGTGGTCTGAGATAACCCAAACAATGTGGTGTCTCGGACTACCATCAGACTTCCTGGGTTGGGCTGAACCACTCGTAGGCAAGTGCCAGTGCCGCTGTGGATGGGCGTGACCAAGGTCGCGGGACTTTTTCCCGCGACGGTCAGGACACCACCTCCTTCCATCTCTTTGTGCCGCCCTCCATCTAATCATAAGTTTTTAACTAGGAATAAGTTTTAAATAATAAAAGTTTTAATGAACTCGAATTTTAAGTATCTGAAATATACACCCATCTAATCTTGTGTGTAACTATGTTTGCATAATATTATCTATGTACAGAGTAGATTAGGTTAGCAGAATCTCTGATCACTTTCCGCTGCTGGGTTCTCGTGATCTGTCCGGTGGGATAATACAATATCCCGCCGATCAGAGGCGGGGGCTTGGTCGGGGGAGTGCTTGGGAGGACGCTTATACACTGAATCTCTGAACAGCATTTTTGGGAGGCTTGTCGGGCGGGAATTGGTGCGATACTGCATCTAGCCTGTTTTTGTCGGACAAGCTTCTTCGGGTGTGTTCGGGAGGACGTGATTTAAATAAATATTCATTGGTTTTAATATTGAAGTGAGAGTAGTGAGAGGCAACAGGAAGAGCTGAGCTGTTCTGGACCGAGCTAATTGCTACGTATCCACGAATTATAGGATACATTATTAAGAAGTGAAAACAGGCATACAATGACACACCACCGACTACAATGAAACGACTATTAATATATCATATATGTATAGTAAAGAAATAATGGAGCATTCTGGTTGAGCCCGGAACCTATTTTACTCTTCTACTTTATTTCTAACTTCTCTCTTTACCTTGTTCTTATACCAATCCCACAAACCCTCCAATCACTCACCAAAATATCTTCAACTCCCATGCTCCCCAACTCCTCCCATATATATTTGTAATAGTTGCTTATATCTTTACTCCAGCCATCGGTCGGTCGGTCGGATTCAAATCAGTCTCATTTGGAGTTGGGGAAGGTGAACTTGCAGCTGGAGGAAGACGGGGTGAAGTATTATAATGGGATTGTGACTGTCAGTCAGATTATATAAATGTGTGTTAAGTGTGTTCGGTGTAAACACTTACGTTATGTTGGTTAGTGAGATATGTGATTGGGAATTAACGTGAACGCTACTATTATGTGTTTAACTATTTGATTGCGAATTAACGTTAACGCTACTATTATTGTGTACTTAACTATTTGATTGCGAAGTAACGTTAACGCTATTATTATGTACTTAACTATTTTAGTTGACTAACTTGTGGACTAAAGCAACTCTTTAAGTAATTGGGTTATGATGAAAGTAATACTATTGTTTTATATTAATACTTACGAGTTCTTTCATTTTCTTTGAATTAAGCTTACATTGCTTAACGGTGCTTAGTACGGTGATGCCATTAGACGATATTCTTTAGCTTATAATAATCTACCTCTAGGACTCGAAGGAGTAAAGATGATTTCAATAAACCCTCTGAATAACATATATCCTTCTTAAACTGCATCAATTGTCTAGTTTTACCCAGTATCAAAGGGAAAATGTTGACCTCGTGCTGAAGGGGTTAACTGACATCGGTAGTTAGACGGGAAATATATACGTACGCAGTTACGCAAACGAACTTAGTTAAGTAAAAAGTGTCCACGCAAACAATTAAAAAGTCTCATACATACTGTTATAGATATATGTTATAGATATAGATATTAATAAGCAGACACACAATGTGATAGCTGCTAGACAGAAATATATAAAGAGACAGACAGGCAGCAATGCAATAAGGTGGACGGCTGACGTATGAGAGACAGCTAACAAATGCTGCCAGGAAGAAATCGACACCTGGATGTGGATAAACGTCTTAAAACAGTTGGCTGAATGGGGCCGAATGGATACAAGCCAGGGAAAGAGAGACAAGGATAGAAAGATAAACAAAAAACCCGGGGACCCCCCTTAACAATAAGAGACCGTAATAGCCAATAAATATTCCATCAAATATATAAGTATGACAACATCTTTAATGATAAATCCTGGCCGAAGATCAATAGCAACTAATACGCAGTGTTCCCTAAAATATTGATATTAAACAGTATTCTCAAGCACCTGCCACGTGTGAGAAAACGGTTCAATACATAATTGCCGGGTCAAGAGAGTTGTCCTAAACTAAAAATATTACATTCGCATTTGGCATATTTTTCGCTCTGTTTAGTCTTTAGATATGCTAACGTTATGATATATATATATATATATATATATATATATATATATATATATATATATATACTGTATATATATATATATATACCGTATATATATATAATTTATATATACAGTATATATAGTAATTATTTGTTTGCCCCATTCAGCCTACTGTTTTAAGACGTTTACCTCCATCCAGGTGTCAATATTTTCCTGGCGAGCGGTTCGAGCCAGCATATATCTATTTTTGTTTTGACAGCAAGCTAAATTTGTACAACGAAGCCGGATTTCTCCATACATTGCTGGCTCGCTATCGCTCGCCAGGAAGAAATTGACACCTGGATGGGGATAAACGTCTTAAAACAGTTGGCTGAATGTGTTGGAATGGATACAAGCCAGGGAAAGAGAAAAAAGGAGAGAAAGATAAAAAAACAAAAGCCGGCGACCCCCCTTAAAAATAGCACTAGCTTCTACTACCCATTATAGTATTAATGGGGCGTTATAAGAAGCAAGTGAGATGTTTAGCTCCAACCCCCGTATCTTAAAACCATACTATATCTTTGCTCTTAACCCTTTCCCGCATTTATGACGCAGAGGTTGCCAGATTAGCAATAAGAAGTAGAGTTCTCTCACTCGTATAATTACCTCTCCAAAATTAGTTTTTTGCCCACAGCTAACTCAAAGACAATTTCAGAGGTTGAAGTAACTAAACTAAAGGTTTGTAAATACCCCTGATGGTAACAAAGGCTTTAAAGTATCCCCAATAGGCTCAACACAGCTAACTCAAAGACAATTTCAGAGGTTGAAGTAACTAAACTAAAGGTTTGTAAATACCCCTGATGGTAACAAAGGCTTTAAAGTATCCCCAATAGGCTCAACACAGCTAACTCAAAGACAATTTCAGAGGTTGAAGTAACTAAACTAAAGGTTTGTAAATACCCCTGATGGTAACAAAGGCTTTAAAGTATCCCCAATAGGCTCAACACAGCTAACTCAAAGACAATTTCAGAGGTTGAAGTAACTAAACTAAAGGTTTGTAAATACCCCTGATGGTAACAAAGGCTTTAAAGTATCCCCAATAGGCTCAACACAGCTAACTCAAAGACAATTTCAGAGGTTGAAGTAACTAAACTAAAGGTTTGTAAATACCACTGATGGTAACAAAGGCTTTAAAGTATCCCCAATAGGCTCAACACAGCTAACTCAAAGACAATTTCAGAGGTTGAAGTAACTAAACTAAAGGTTTCTAAATACCCCTGATGGTAACAAAGGCTTTAAAGTATCCCCAATAGGCTCAACACAGCTAACTCAAAGACAACTGCAGAGGTTGAAGTAACTAAACTAAAGGTTTGTAAATAGCCCTGATGGTAAGAAAGGCTTTAAAGTATCCCCACGCGTCATATGTGTGAAAGGGTTAACCTTCATTAACGGCATAAGCAGATATAAATAGTGATCTTTGTTAAACTGAAGGATATTTATCCCTATATCACAAATTAACACTCGTATTATCTTCATTAGATGTTTGGTTAGCATTTAGGGTTTTATAATACGGGAATGACATCTGTATTATTAAGGGAGCCACCCCACCTCGCTTGTTTTATCTTTCTCTACCTCTCTCTTTGGCTTGTAGACATTCCAACACATTCACCCTACTGTTTTAACACGTTTACCCCCCATCCAGGTGTATAGATTTTCATGGCGAGCGGTAGCGAGCCATCATATATATATATATATATATATATATATATATATATATATATATTTGTTTTGACAGCAAGCTAAATTTGTACATTATTCGATAGAAAAATGTCTCCGGCTCGCTACCGCACGCCAGGAAAATATTGACACCTGTATTGGGGTAAACGTCTTAAAACAGTAGGGTGAATGTGTTGGAATGGATACAAGCCAAAGAGAGAGGGAGAGAAAGATAAAACAAAAGCGAAGTGACTCCCTTAATATAATATAGGGAAGGTAATAGTAGTGAGACAGACTCGACCCTTGGCCCTCAGTGTGAGAACCCTGCTTGTCTTACCGAAGCCAAATGACTTATATCAACAAACTTCCTACTACAATATATTTACCTATCTTTCCTTTACGACTTACTGATTGTAAGATTGAGGTTAACCCCTTCCGTACCGATGACATCTATTTAACATTATTCTGGCTACTATTAGACGGTTTTATTAAGTTTATAAAGGGCCTACAGCAATTAACAGACTTGGAACTATATCACTTATCCCAACAACTACCACATAGTCTTTTTAAACTACACAAACTCGTCAAAACATAGCTATAACAAAACAACCTAAAGGGGCTATCACACGGGCAACTTTCGCTGAGCAAAGCAACATTTAGAAAACTCCAAACTAGGGCGTTTCGCTGAGCAAAGCCAGAACTCTTTTCACTAATCATTGCTTGGCGAAATTAAGCTCACCGAAAGGATTGGTATAAAACCTATACTTCCTGATAAATTGAACTTCAATTTAAATATATAAATTGGAAATGTGTGCATAAATTATGCCTACTACTTATAAAGTTTACAAATTATTATATTAAAACCGAAACAATCATAGTATATGTACAGTTAGCTGAACAACCTAAGGTCATTTGACTAAGTTCTTTTGTCCATATTTCGCACTGATATTTCGTCTCTTTCCAATGGTCTATTCACAAGCTATTATGGCTCCTGTCCCTGATGTATGGGCGAGGAAGACTAAACAAATATAATGCTTAATGATTTTGTAAGATTCGTTACATATTTAACGGTAAATTACGTAAAATACAGCAAGAAATGGAGTGAAGTAGAGTTGCATCACTCTCCCGCAACTTTCATGGCTGTCTCCTCGGCATTATTTAACACTAATCCGACCTAAATGTACTCGTTGGATGGTTTTAAAGCTTTGTAATATATAATTTTGAGTGGTATATATATATGATATAGATGTATTAATCTCAAAATACTTTGCAATAAAGCGACAAAGATAAGCTGAAGTACAATAGCAAGAGCCATACTCTGCTCAAATAACTGTCCCACTGCTCGATTATTAGTGTCGCGCTAGCCTAGCGGCAACGGTAACACTTTTGAATCTGATAATTCTGATGTTGCAGGTTCGAGGCCCGGCGAGGACGATGTTTTTTCTTCTTAAATTTTGTTGTTTTGTTCTTAGTATATTTTTACTTGTATATATAGGGTTAATAGAAGCAGAGTTGATAATAGGTTGGTTAATATTTTATAATGATTTTACTATTTATGATTATTTAATTGGTTAATAAAGTTAGCATTAGTTAGAGTATGATAGCATTGATTAAATTAGCTATAATGTTATATAATAGTATTGTGTAATAGTTAGTATTGTACAATATAGTATAGTAAGGTAAGGTATAATTATATATAAAGGAAATGGCTAATATGTTATATGTGTGTGTGTGTGTGTGTGTGTGTGTGTGTGTGTGTGCCTTCTACCCACCGTGGCTTATATAATAGCATTGTATATGATATATTGTATATTACAGTATAGTAAAAAAAAGGTATATATAGATGAAATGGCTAATATACAGTATATATATATGTGTGTATGTGTGTGTGTGTGTGTGTATATATGTGTGTGTGTGTGTGTGTGTGTGTGTGTTTGAAAATTAGGAACAGAATATACAATGTGTGTGTGTGTGTGTGTGTGTGTGTGTGTGTGTGTTTGAAAATTAGGAACAGAATATACAATGTGTGTGTGTGTGTGTGTGTGTGTGTGTGTGTGCGCGTGTGTTTGAAAATTAGGAACAGAATATACAATGTGGGTATGTTTGTGTGTTTGTGAGAGAGAGAGAGTGAGAGACTATAATATCAAGAATGTGTGTGTGTGTGTGTGTTTGAAAATTAGGAAGAGAATATACAATGTGTGTGTGTGTGTGTTTGTGTGTGTGTATGTATTTATGTGTGTACTGTAAGCGCAGTAGGTGTGTAGGTATGTGCGTGTCTACAAATCATTGCCTCCCCGTTGCAATTACAAAAAGATTACCGGTATTAAGGGGAGATTTCCACTTGAGGGATTTTTTTCTGGACCAGTTTCTCCCTCATGTTTAGCCCCATTGCTTTTGAGATTTTAAGACGTTCGCCCTAGTAGTTTTGACATTTTAAGGCATTTTGCCCCATTTATGTCAATTTTAAGACCTTTCGCGCCATTAAGGTGTCAATTTTTTCCTGGCGAGCGACAGCGAGCCTGTAATTTAAGAGCAACCGGCCTCCGGCCGGGAAATTTTTCTACCGAAAAATGTACAAATTTATCTTGAAAGAGGGTCTAGGGGGTGTCATTTTAAGCTTGATGAAAACGTAGGGAACAAACTAAATACCTCCCCTTAACCCATTCTGTACAAACAATGATTACCCGCCATTATTATCCATTGTTAAGGGAGCCCACCTCGCTTTATTTTATCTTTCTCTCCCTCTCTCTTTGGCTTGTATCCATTTGGCCCCATTCAGCTTACTGTTTGAAGACGTTTACCCCATCCAGGTGTCCATATTTTCCTGGCGAGCGGTAGCGAGCCAGCATATATATATTTTTGTTTTGACAGCAAGCTAAATTTGTAAATTTTTCGATAGAAAAATGTCTCCGGCGAAGCCGGATTTCTCCATACAATGCTGGCTCGCTATCGCTCGCCAGGAAAATATCGACACCTGGATGGGGATAAACGTTTTAAAACAGTTGGTTAAATGGGGCCAAATGGATACAAGCCACGACGTTTATCCCCATTCAGGTGTCGAGTTCTTCCTGGCGAGCGATAGCGAGCCAGCAATGTATGGAGAAATCCAGCTTCGCCGGAGACATTTTTCTATCGACAAATTTAGCTTGCTGTCAAAACAAAAATATATATATGCTGGCTCGCTACCGCTCGCCAGGAAAATATGGACACCTGGATGGGGGTAAACGTCTTCAAACAGTAGGCTGAATGGAGCCGATTGGATACAAGCTAAAGAGAGAAGGAGAGAAAGAGAAAATAAGCGAGGTGGACCCCCTTAAAAACAAAAAATAATTACCCGCCATTATTATCCATTGTTATTTAAGCCCTTGTGAAGTATATTGCACAAGAGAGAGAGAGAGAGAGAGAGAGAGAGAGAGAGAGAGAGAGAGAGAGAGAGAGAGAGTACATATAGGCCTAGATATACTGTAGATAGATATATATAGATAGATAGATAGATAGATACATAGATAGATAGATAAATATGTAGATACAGCAATAGATAGATAGATGTGTGTGTGTGTGTGTGTGTGTGTGTGTGTGTGTGTGTGTGTGTTCCTGCTTACGCGCGCTAAATTTCAAGGTAATATGCCAATCAACAGACTTGATAACAATAGCATGGTTATACCTCTCTCTCTCTCTCTCTCTCTCTCTCTCTCTCTCTCTCTCTCTCTCTCTCTCCCCCCCCACCGTCCCGTTATAAACACAAAGTAAACAAACCGCTCTACCATAGAACAAGGGTCGTTTTCTTTACATAAAAACATTAGCGTAGTACCACCTGCTTCACCTTAAGGGGGGTCAATTGCTTAATTGTCTCTCCCTTTCTCTATTTTTCTAGCTTGTATCCATTCGGCCCCCTTCAGCCAACTGTTTTAAGACGTTTATCCCCGTCGATTTCCTCCTGGCGAGCGATAGCGAGCCAGCATTGTATGGAGAAATCCGGCTTCGCCGGAGAAATTTTTCTATCGAAAAATTTACAATTTAGTTTGCTGTCAAAACAAATATATATATATGCTGGCTCGCTACCGCTCGCCAGGAAAATATTGACACCTGGATGGGGTGTAAACGTCGTAAAACAGTAGGCCGAATGGGGCCGAATGGATACAAGCCAAAGAGAGGGAGAGAAAGAGAAAACAAAGCGAGGTGGGCCCCCTTAATCCTCTCCCGTTTCACTGTTTTCGTCACTGTTTTCTCTGTTATTCTGTTTCATACATCACGAAGTAAACACATTGGTCAACCATAAAACGAGGGTCGTTTTCTTTACACGTATAAACATTAGCATATGAGCACCCTTTTTCACCTTTAAGGGGAGGTTTTTAGTTTGTTTCCTACTCCTCCAGTAATCTTAAAATTTCACACCCTTGACCCCCTTTCAAGATAAATTTGTAAATTTTTCGATAGAAAAATTACAGGCTCGCTATCGCTCGCCAGGATAACCGACACCTAAATGGCACGAAAGGTTTTAAAATTGACAGCATGGGGCGGACATTCTTAAAATCACCAAGCTAATGGGGCAACCGTTTTAAAATCTCAAAATCAATGGGGCTAGACATGAGGGAGAAAGAGGTCAGTAAAAAAAGTCCCTCAAGTGGAAATCTCCCCTTAACCCCTTCAGTACCGGTGACGTCCTTTTCATTATGTTCTGGCCATGATTAGACGATTTGATTCAGCTTGAGAAGGAGGTGTAAGAAATGAAACGCTACAGACTACCTCAATTAACCCCCTTAAGGGGAGATGTCCACTTGAGGGATTTTTTTTTTCTTGACTCCTTTCTCTCTCATGTTTAGCCCCATTGTTTTTTTCTAATTTTAAGACGTTTGCCCCATTATTTTGACTATTTTAAGAACTTTCAACCCATTTCTGTAAATTTTAAAACCTTTCGTGCCATTTAGGTGTCGATTTTATCCTGGCGAGCGATAGCGAGCCTGTAATTTAAGAGGAACCGGCTTTCAGCCGGGACATTTTTCTACCGAAAAATGTACACATTTATCTTGAAAGGGGCTCAAGGGGGTGTAATCTTAAGCTTGAAGGATATCTAGGGACCAAACTAAAAACCTCCCCTTAACTTCCATATAAATGTCCTAAGCTTCATAAAATCGTGTAAGTGTAGCTGAAATCCAATTAGAAATGCGTCGCCGGTACAGAAGGGGTTAATGTTGAGGGTTTATAAAGAGGCTTTGGTGTTTTCATTATTTTATTGGTTGATTTATTTCTATTGTAGTTTCTCTGTCTAATGTTTTTATGCATTTTTCTTTGTTATATATATACCGGTATATACAGGTGTATATATATATATATATATATACCTGTATATATATTTGCTTTTTTTTTTACACCGTACTTGAGGGGAGGTATTTAGTTTGTTCCCTAGACCTCCATCAAGCTTAAAATTACACCCCCTTGAGTCCCTTTCAAGGTAATTAGTACATTTTTCGGTAGAAAAATGTCCCGGCCGAAGGCCGGTTCCTCTTAAATTACAGGCTCGCTATCGCTCGCCAGGATTAAATTGACACCTGAATGGCACGAAAGGCCTTAATATGGGGTGAAAGTTCTTAAAATCGCTAAGCTAATGGGGCAAACGTTTTATAATATCAAAAGCAATGGGGCTAATCATGAGGGAGAAAGGGGCCAAGAAAAAAATCCCTCAAGTGGAGACCTCCCCTAAATCTCGTCTTCTTAGTGTATTTAAGTCTTGTAGTTTCAATTGTTTATTATTTTTTAGTACGGAATATAGTCTTCATTTATGTTATTTGTTTGTCATATTATTTGTTATTATTATTGTCATAGTTATTTGTTTATTTATACAGCAACAACAAGAGTGAGAGCAGTGGAAATTAATTACTTAAGAAGTGCGTGCGGAGTTACATGGAGGGATAGACAGACTAATGAGGAAGTAAGAAGGAGGTGTGGTGTGGAGGTAGATGTGCTGGAAAGTGTGAAAAGGAACAACTTGAGATGGTTCGGCCATATGGAACGTATGGAAAGCGAGATAATGACTAAGAGGGTGTACGAGAGCGAGGTGGAGGGACAGAGAGGGAGAGGTAGACCGAATATGAGGTGGAAGGATGGAGTGAGGAACTACATGAACGAAGGCGGTGCTGGTTGGGGGGAGGGGCGTCGACTGACTGGGGACAGAGGTGCATGGGGGCGGTTCGTTTGTGGCCACCCCTTCGGGGATCACAGCGTCAGGCAATAGATAGATACATAGAATCTTCTTAAGGGGGCTGACCTGCTTTTTGTTATTTCTGTCCTTTTCTCTCTTTCTCTGGCTTGTATCCATTCGGCCCCATTCAGCCAACTATTTTAAGACGTTTATCCCCATCTAGGTGTCGATTTCTTCCTGGCGAGCGGTAGCGAGCCAGCATTATATGAAGAAATCTGGCTTCGCCGGAGACATTTTTCTATCGAAAAATGTACAAATTTAGCCTGCTGTCAAACAAAATTAAAAAATATGCTGGCTCGCTACCGCTCACCAGTAAAAAAATGTACACCTGGATGGGGATAAACGTCTTAAAACAGTAGGCTGAATGGGGCCAAATGGATACAAGCCAGAGAAAGATAGGGCAGGACAGAACCAAAACAGGTCACTCCCCTTAAACTACATAACATTGTCTAGTTCCTAGCTACAGTAACATTCCAAAGACGTCGTTGGTACAGAAGGGGTTAACCCATACAGTACCGGTGACGCCCTTTTCACCATATTCTAGACGATTATATTCAGCTTAGGAAGGACCTCTAGCAGTGATATAAGGCTTCAAACTATTTCAACCAACCCTATTAACTACCTGTAATTGGCGGGTGCCCAACCCCGGTTGAAATAGGGGAGCTATCCCCCCGCCAAAGGTGGCTTTCTAGGGCCTTTCCTAGCTGATGCTGAGAGGATTGGGTTCTAGTCATGTGGTGATGAGCTGGTCTATCAGAGTGAGAACTGAGCGATCTCTGCCATACCCATAGCTTACTCTGACTGTTCCTTTTACTTATATATTTTCTAGATCTCAAGTGACGGCGTCTCTTCCGTGGATTGACCTTCCAATCTACCAAGATTGGAAGCCAAAGCGTCACATTTTTCCCTTGCCCCTCAACTTTCTCTTCATAATTGCTGAGGGGCACAGGGCCCTGGGTGGGGCTTTGGTTTCCCGGGCGTTTCCGCACCCTCCTCAGCTCCCCGCCATGAAGTGGCTTCGGTCACCCAGGCCTTATTGTGGTCGGCAGGGAGGGTTCTGTGGAGGCGCTCGGTTATGGCCTTGGAATTGCTCGGGGCCTTGGGGCTGTTCGGCCAGGCAGCTTGGGGAACAACAACAACAACAACAACAACTACCTGTAATTTAAGAGCAACTGGCCTCCGGCCGGGACATTTTTCTACCGAAAAATTTACAAATTTATCTTGAAAGGGGGTCTAGGGGGTGTAATTTTAAGCTTGATGAAAACGTAGGGAACAAACTAAATACCTCCCCTTAAGCTGCATAATATGGTCTAAATATTAGCTATAATAAAATATAGCACACGTCGCCGGTACTGAACGGGTTAATAAAGGGTTAAACATCCTTGTAGCGGTTAACCCTTTGACGATATGACGCGTTCTAGCAGTGTATTTTCGTAATGACTGCGGAGACACGACTTATTTGGCCAACTGTACTATCCATCACTTATGCAATTTTTTTTTTTTTTTTTTTTTTTTGACCTGCACCAAAGAGGACGAAGGGTACAGTTGGCCAAATAAGTCGTGTCTCCGCTGTCATTACGTGTTGCTCGCTGTGTGCTGTATTAATGTCTGTCAGATGTTGAATAGGGTGGGTAAAGATAGGAACACGTTTGTCTATCCCACTCGCAACGATGAATTAAAGCTTAAATGTATTGCCGATGCCAATTGTTGATCGAAATATACTTGGTGCCGCGACATCACTTAAGCCGGTATCACACGAGAGATTTTATAGTCAACATTCGATGATCAAAAATGTTCTGGCAACATTTCTGGACTATTTTGCACCGGTATAGGAAACTAGACTGGTGGTAGATGAATTTAGCTAACCGAAATATTTCAAATGTTTACCCCATAAGCTGCCAGGTCAGTGTTGAGTATAAATGTTGAGGGAAAAAGCGCTCGTGTGATACCGGCATTAATTGGTCGCAGGGTACAAGATAGGCGGGGCGGAAAATTAATTGTTCAATAGACTCCGTGCAAAAAAAAAAAAAAAAAAAAAAAAAAAAAAAAATATCCCATGTTTCCGACAGGTGGCTGACTTACTACAGGTGCATAAATCTTGGGGCGTCTTGTCTTGAGGGGGGGGGGGGGGGAATATAGCTATTTATTAAGGGGAGATGGGTCGCTTTTCTGGTTACACTTCTCCCTCATGTTTATATAGTTTTCAGATTATATGACGTTCGGCCGATTTTAACACCTTTCGCCCCATTTCTTTGTCAATATTAAGACCTTTCGTACCCATTAGGTGTTTATGTTTTTCCTGGCGAGCGATAGCGAGCCTGTAATTGTGGAGGAACCGGCCTTCGGCCGTGACAATTTTCGACCGAAAAATGTACAAATTAATCATGAAGGGGGATCTATTGGATGTTTTTTTAAAGTTTGATGGAGGTCTAGGGAGGAAACTAAAATATGTATTAATATATAAATAAGTATACCCCCAAAATAAGTATACCCCCCAAAATAAGTATACCCCAAAATAAGTATACCCTCCAAAATAAGTATACCTCCAAAATAAGTATACCCCCAAAATAAGTATACCCCCAAAATATGTATACCCCCAAAATAAGTATACCCCCAAAATAAGTATACCCCCAAAATAAGTATACCCCCAAAATAAGTATACCCCCAAAATAAGTATACCCCCCAAAATAAGTATACCCCCAAAATAAGTATACCCCCCAAAATAAGTATACCCCAAAATTAAGTATACCCCCAAAATAAGTATACCCCCAAAAATAAGTATACCCCAAAAATAAGTATACCCCCAAAATAAGTATACCCCCAAAATAAGTATACCCCCAAAATAAGTATACCCCAAAATAAGTATACCCCCAAAATAAGTATACTCCCAAAATAAGTATACCCCCAAAATAAGTATACCCCCAAAATAAGTATACCCCCAAAATAAGTATACCCCCAAAATAAGGATACCCCCAAAATAAGTATACCCCCAAAATAAGTATACCCCCCAAAATAAGTATACCCCCAAAATAAGTATACCCCCAAAATAAGTATACCCCCAAAATAAGTATACCCCCCAAAATAAGTATACCCCCAAAATAAGTATACCCCCAAAATAAGTATACCCCCAAAATAAGTATACCCCCCAAAATAAGTATACCCCCAAAATAAGTATACCCCCAAAGTAAGTATACCCCCCAAAGTAAGTATACCCCCAAAATAAGTATACCCCCAAAATAAGTATACCCCCAAAATAAGTATACCCCCAAAATAAGTATACCCCAAAAATAACCACTGTCCCCTCAACCCTTGAAGCTCTGACGCGTTTTAGCAGTTTATTTTGGCTATCATTAGACTATTGTATGCAGCTTAGGAAGTATCTGTGGGTATTAAAAGGGTAAAGCATCTCTCAATCAACCCTTTGACTTCCATATACCGTTACTAATCTGAATCCAATCGTCTAATAGTAGCCAGAAACAGAACAGAAACGCGTATTGGAACTTGAAAGGGTTAAGACAAAGCTTCAGTACACACACACATAAATCTCTCGTAACAGAATACATTACATTAAGGGGAGATATTTAGTGTGTTCCCTAGACCTCCATCAAGCTTAAAATTACACCCCCTAGACCCCCTTTCAAGATAAATTTGTACATTTTTCGGTAGAAAATTTTCCCGGCCAAAGGCCGGTGCCTCTTAAATTACAGGCTCGCTATCGCTCGTCAGGGAAAAATCGACACCTAAATGGGACGAAAGGTCTTAAAAGTGACATAAATGGGGTGAACGTTCTTAAAATCGCCAAATTAATGGGGCGAACGTCTTAAAATCTCAAAAGCAATGGGGATAAACATGAGGGAGAAGGGAGTAAAGACAAAAATCCCTCGAGTGGAAATCTCCCCTTAAAACGTGCCAATTAAGGGGGTAGTGCTTGGTTTTTGGTCTGTTTATTTATTCATATATTTTGTTTTTAGTTTCCTCGCTAGACCTCCACTAAGCTTGGAAAAACACCCCCTAGACCCCCTTTCAAGATAAATTTGTACATTTTTCGGCCGGTTTTTTCCAGAATTAGAGGCTCGCTATCGCTCGCCAGGAAAACATAAACACCTAAAGGACACGAAAGGTCCTAATATTGACAAAAAAATGAGGCGAAAGGTCTCAAAATCGCCAAACTAACGGAACGAACGCCTTTAAACCTCAAAACGAATATGCTAAACATGAGGGAGAAGGGGGTCCAGAAAAAGCGAGTACTACCCCCTTAACCCTTTCACGCATATGACGTGATTTTGAGCCTATTGGGGATACTTTAAAGCCTTTGTTACCATCAGGGGTATTTAGAAACCTTTAGTTTAGTTACTTCAACCTCTGCAGTTGTCTTTGAGTTAGCTGTGTTGAGCCTATTGGGGATACTTTAAAGCCTTTGTTACCATCAGGGGTATTTATAAACCTTTAGTTTAGTTACTTCAACCTCTGCAGTTGTCTTTGAGTTAGCTGTGTTGAGCTTATTGGGGATACTTTAAAGCCTTTGTTACCATCAGGGGTATTTATAAACCTTTAGTTTAGTTACTTCAACCTCTGCAGTTGTCTTTGAGTTAGCTGTGTTGAGCCTATTGGGGATACTTTAAAGCCTTTGTTACCATCAGGGGTATTTATAAACCTTTAGTTTAGTTACTTCAACCTCTGCAGTTGTCTTTGAGTTAGCTGTGTTGAGCCTATTGGGGATACTTTAAAGCCTTTGTTACCATCAGAGGTATTTAGAAACCTTCAGTTTAGTTACTTCAACCTCTGCAGTTGTCTTTGAGTTAGCTGTGTTGAGCCTATTGGGGATACTTTAAAGCCTTTGTTACCATCAGAGGTATTTAGAAACCTTCAGTTTAGTTACTTCAACCTCTGCAGTTATCTTTGAGTTAGCTGTGTTGAGCCTATTGGGGATACTTTAAAGCGTTTGCTACCATCAGGGGTATTTAGAAACCTTTAGTTTAGTTACTTCAACCTCTGCAGTTGTCTTTGAGTTAGCTGTGGGCAGAAAACTAATTTTGGAGAGGTAATTATAAGAGTGAGAGAACTCTATTTCTTATTGCTAATCTGGCAACCTCTGCGTCATATGAGCGTGAAAGGGTTAACAGAACAACGGTGGCTATCGGGGGGTGATTGGGTTACACATCAATGCATAAATTTAACCCTCTCTGTGCTGCCGACATCCTTTAAGGGGAGATATCCCTGGAGGGAGTTTTTTCTTGACTCCTTTCTCGCTCATGTTTAGTCCCATTGCTTTTCTAATTTTAAGACGTTCGCCCCATTAGTTTGACGATTTTAAGAACTTTCGACCCATTTCTGTCAATTTTAAGACCTTTCGTGCCATTTAGGTGTCGATTTTATCCTGGCGAGCCATAGCGAGCCTGTTATTTAAGAGGAACCGGCTTTCAGCCGGGACATTTTTCTACCGAAAAATGTACAAATTTATCTTGAAAGGGGCTCAAGGGGGTGTAACCTTAAGCTTAATGGATATCTAGAGACCAAACTAAAAACCTCTCCTTAATAGTATATGTTGGCTGCTACTAATCGATTTCATTCAGTTTAGGAAGGATCTCTATCAATTAATAGGCTGCAAACTATCACAATCTATCCCTTCTGTACCGGCGACGTCTTTTTATTGATTTTTTCACCAATATTTAGGGGATTTTATGAAGCTTAGGAAGGCTATATGGTAGCTTAAGGGGAGGGGTTTAGTTTCCTGCCTAAACTTCCATCAAGCTTAAAATTACGCTCCCTAGACCCCCTTTCAAGATAAATTTGTACATTTTTCGGTAGAAAAATGTCCAGGCCGAAGGCCGGTTCCTCTTAAATTACAGGCTCGCTATCGCTCGCCAGGAAAACATCGACACCTGAATGACAGGAAGGGTCTTAAAAATGACATAAATGGGGCGAATGTTCTTAAAATCGCCAAACTAATGGGGCGACCCTCTTAAAATCTCAAAAGCGATGAAGCTAAATATGAAGGAGAAAGGGGTCCAGAACAAAATCCCTGAAGTCCATATCTCCCCTTAAAGGATTAATTGAGATAGTTTGTAGCCTTTTGATGGGTAGACGGCCTTCCTAAGCTGTACAAAATCATCTAACAGTCGCTACAGTATATTGAAAAGTACATAAACCGGTACATGAGGGGTTAACTACCACAGATCCTTCCTAAGCTGCATACAATCCTCTAAACTACATGACCGGTACATGAGGGGTTAACTACCACAGATCCTTCCTAAGCTGCATACAATCCTCTAAACTACATGACCGGTACATGAGGGGTTAACTACCACAGATCCTTCCTAAGCTGCATACAATCCTCTAAACTACATGACCGGTACATGAGGGGTTAACTACCACAGATCCTTCCTAAGCTGCATACAATCCTCTAAACTACATGACCGGTACATGAGGGGTTAACTACCACAGATCCTTCCTAAGCTGCATACAATCCTCTAAACTACATGACCGGTACATGAGGGGTTAACTACCACAGATCCTTCCTAAGCTGCATACAATCCTCTAAACTACATGACCGGTACATGAGGGGTTAACTACCACAGATCCTTCCTAAGCTGCATACAATCCTCTAAACTACATGACCGGTACATGAGGGGTTAACTACCACAGATCCTTCCTAAGCTGCATACAATCCTCTAAACTACATGACCGGTACATGAGGGGTTAACTACCACAGATCCTTCCTAAGCTGCATACAATCCTCTAAACTACATGACCGGTACATGAGGGGTTAACTACCACAGATCCTTCCTAAGCTGCATACAATCCTCTAAACTACATGACCGGTACATGAGGGGTTAACTACCACAGATCCTTCCTAAGCTGCATACAATCCTCTAAACTACATGACCGGTACATGAGGGGTTAACTACCACAGATCCTTCCTAAGCTGCATACAATCCTCTAAACTACATGACCGGTACATGAGGGGTTAACTACCACAGATCCTTCCTAAGCTGCATACAATCCTCTAAACTACATGACCGGTACATGAGGGGTTAACTACCACAGATCCTTCCTAAGCTGCATACAATCCTCTAAACTACACCGGTACATGAGGGGTTAACTACCACAGATCCTTCCTAAGCTGCATACAATCCTCTAAACTACATGACCGGTACATGAGGGGTTAACTACCACAGATCCTTCCTAAGCTGCATACAATCCTCTAAACTACATGACCGGTACATGAGGGGTTAACTACCACAGATCCTTCCTAAGCTGCATACAATCCTCTAAACTACATGACCGGTACATGAGGGGTTAACTACCACAGATCCTTCCTAAGCTGCATACAATCCTCTAAACTACATGACCGGTACATGAGGGGTTAACTACCACAGATCCTTCCTAAGCTGCATACAATCCTCTAAACTACATGACCGGTACATGAGGGGTTAACTACCACAGATCCTTCCTAAGCTGCATACAATCCTCTAAACTACATGACCGGTACATGAGGGGTTAACTACCACAGATCCTTCCTAAGCTGCATACAATCCTCTAAACTACATGACCGGTACATGAGGGGTTAACTACCACAGATCCTTCCTAAGCTGCATACAATCCTCTAAACTACATGACCGGTACATGAGGGGTTAACTACCACAGATCCTTCCTAAGCTGCATACAATCCTCTAAACTACATGACCGGTACATGAGGGGTTAACTACCACAGATCCTTCCTAAGCTGCATACAATCCTCTAAACTACATGACCGGTACATGAGGGGTTAACTACCACAGATCCTTCCTAAGCTGCATACAATCCTCTAAACTACATGACCGGTACATGAGGGGTTAACTACCACAGATCCTTCCTAAGCTGCATACAATCCTCTAAACTACATGACCGGTACATGAGGGGTTAACTACCACAGATCCTTCCTAAGCTGCATACAATCCTCTAAACTACATGACCGGTACATGAGGGGTTAACTACCACAGATCCTTCCTAAGCTGCATACAATCCTCTAAACTACATGACCGGTACATGAGGGGTTAACTACCACAGATCCTTCCTAAGCTGCATACAATCCTCTAAACTACATGACCGGTACATGAGGGGTTAACTACCACAGATCCTTCCTAAGCTGCATACAATCCTCTAAACTACATGACCGGTACATGAGGGGTTAACTACCACAGATCCTTCCTAAGCTGCATACAATCCTCTAAACTACATGACCGGTACATGAGGGGTTAACTACCACAGATCCTTCCTAAGCTGCATACAATCCTCTAAACTACATGACCGGTACATGAGGGGTTAACTACCACAGATCCTTCCTAAGCTGCATACAATCCTCTAAACTACATGACCGGTACATGAGGGGTTAACTACCACAGATCCTTCCTAAGCTGCATACAATCCTCTAAACTACATGACCGGTACATGAGGGGTTAACTACCACAGATCCTTCCTAAGCTGCATACAATCCTCTAAACTACATGACCGGTACATGAGGGGTTAACTACCACAGATCCTTCCTAAGCTGCATACAATCCTCTAAACTACATGACCGGTACATGAGGGGTTAACTACCACAGATCCTTCCTAAGCTGCATACAATCCTCTAAACTACATGACCGGTACATGAGGGGTTAACTACCACAGATCCTTCCTAAGCTGCATACAATCCTCTAAACTACATGACCGGTACATGAGGGGTTAACTACCACAGATCCTTCCTAAGCTGCATACAATCCTCTAAACTACATGACCGGTACATGAGGGGTTAACTACCACAGATCCTTCCTAAGCTGCATACAATCCTCTAAACTACATGACCGGTACATGAGGGGTTAACTACCACAGATCCTTCCTAAGCTGCATACAATCCTCTAAACTACATGACCGGTACATGAGGGGTTAACTACCACAGATCCTTCCTAAGCTGCATACAATCCTCTAAACTACATGACCGGTACATGAGGGGTTAACTACCACAGATCCTTCCTAAGCTGCATACAATCCTCTAAACTACATGACCGGTACATGAGGGGTTAACTACCACAGATCCTTCCTAAGCTGCATACAATCCTCTAAACTACATGACCGGTACATGAGGGGTTAACTACCACAGATCCTTCCTAAGCTGCATACAATCCTCTAAACTACATGACCGGTACATGAGGGGTTAACTACCACAGATCCTTCCTAAGCTGCATACAATCCTCTAAACTACATGACCGGTACATGAGGGGTTAACTACCACAGATCCTTCCTAAGCTGCATACAATCCTCTAAACTACATGACCGGTACATGAGGGGTTAACTACCACAGATCCTTCCTAAGCTGCATACAATCCTCTAAACTACATGACCGGTACATGAGGGGTTAACTACCACAGATCCTTCCTAAGCTGCATACAATCCTCTAAACTACATGACCGGTACATGAGGGGTTAACTACCACAGATCCTTCCTAAGCTGCATACAATCCTCTAAACTACATGACCGGTACATGAGGGGTTAACTACCACAGATCCTTCCTAAGCTGCATACAATCCTCTAAACTACATGACCGGTACATGAGGGGTTAACTACCACAGATCCTTCCTAAGCTGCATACAATCCTCTAAACTACATGACCGGTACATGAGGGGTTAACTACCACAGATCCTTCCTAAGCTGCATACAATCCTCTAAACTACATGACCGGTACATGAGGGGTTAACTACCACAGATCCTTCCTAAGCTGCATACAATCCTCTAAACTACATGACCGGTACATGAGGGGTTAACTACCACAGATCCTTCCTAAGCTGCATACAATCCTCTAAACTACATGACCGGTACATGAGGGGTTAACTACCACAGATCCTTCCTAAGCTGCATACAATCCTCTAAACTACATGACCGGTACATGAGGGGTTAACTACCACAGATCCTTCCTAAGCTGCATACAATCCTCTAAACTACATGACCGGTACATGAGGGGTTAACTACCACAGATCCTTCCTAAGCTGCATACAATCCTCTAAACTACATGACCGGTACATGAGGGGTTAACTACCACAGATCCTTCCTAAGCTGCATACAATCCTCTAAACTACATGACCGGTACATGAGGGGTTAACTACCACAGATCCTTCCTAAGCTGCATACAATCCTCTAAACTACATGACCGGTACATGAGGGGTTAACTACCACAGATCCTTCCTAAGCTGCATACAATCCTCTAAACTACATGACCGGTACATGAGGGGTTAACTACCACAGATCCTTCCTAAGCTGCATACAATCCTCTAAACTACATGACCGGTACATGAGGGGTTAACTACCACAGATCCTTCCTAAGCTGCATACAATCCTCTAAACTACATGACCGGTACATGAGGGGTTAACTACCACAGATCCTTCCTAAGCTGCATACAATCCTCTAAACTACATGACCGGTACATGAGGGGTTAACTACCACAGATCCTTCCTAAGCTGCATACAATCCTCTAAACTACATGACCGGTACATGAGGGGTTAACTACCACAGATCCTTCCTAAGCTGCATACAATCCTCTAAACTACATGACCGGTACATGAGGGGTTAACTACCACAGATCCTTCCTAAGCTGCATACAATCCTCTAAACTACATGACCGGTACATGAGGGGTTAACTACCACAGATCCTTCCTAAGCTGCATACAATCCTCTAAACTACATGACCGGTACATGAGGGGTTAACTACCACAGATCCTTCCTAAGCTGCATACAATCCTCTAAACTACATGACCGGTACATGAGGGGTTAACTACCACAGATCCTTCCTAAGCTGCATACAATCCTCTAAACTACATGACCGGTACATGAGGGGTTAACTACCACAGATCCTTCCTAAGCTGCATACAATCCTCTAAACTACATGACCGGTACATGAGGGGTTAACTACCACAGATCCTTCCTAAGCTGCATACAATCCTCTAAACTACATGACCGGTACATGAGGGGTTAACTACCACAGATCCTTCCTAAGCTGCATACAATCCTCTAAACTACATGACCGGTACATGAGGGGTTAACTACCACAGATCCTTCCTAAGCTGCATACAATCCTCTAAACTACATGACCGGTACATGAGGGGTTAACTACCACAGATCCTTCCTAAGCTGCATACAATCCTCTAAACTACATGACCGGTACATGAGGGGTTAACTACCACAGATCCTTCCTAAGCTGCATACAATCCTCTAAACTACATGACCGGTACATGAGGGGTTAACTACCACAGATCCTTCCTAAGCTGCATACAATCCTCTAAACTACATGACCGGTACATGAGGGGTTAACTACCACAGATCCTTCCTAAGCTGCATACAATCCTCTAAACTACATGACCGGTACATGAGGGGTTAACTACCACAGATCCTTCCTAAGCTGCATACAATCCTCTAAACTACATGACCGGTACATGAGGGGTTAACTACCACAGATCCTTCCTAAGCTGCATACAATCCTCTAAACTACATGACCGGTACATGAGGGGTTAACTACCACAGATCCTTCCTAAGCTGCATACAATCCTCTAAACTACATGACCGGTACATGAGGGGTTAACTACCACAGATCCTTCCTAAGCTGCATACAATCCTCTAAACTACATGACCGGTACATGAGGGGTTAACTACCACAGATCCTTCCTAAGCTGCATACAATCCTCTAAACTACATGACCGGTACATGAGGGGTTAACTACCACAGATCCTTCCTAAGCTGCATACAATCCTCTAAACTACATGACCGGTACATGAGGGGTTAACTACCACAGATCCTTCCTAAGCTGCATACAATCCTCTAAACTACATGACCGGTACATGAGGGGTTAACTACCACAGATCCTTCCTAAGCTGCATACAATCCTCTAAACTACATGACCGGTACATGAGGGGTTAACTACCACAGATCCTTCCTAAGCTGCATACAATCCTCTAAACTACATGACCGGTACATGAGGGGTTAACTACCACAGATCCTTCCTAAGCTGCATACAATCCTCTAAACTACATGACCGGTACATGAGGGGTTAACTACCACAGATCCTTCCTAAGCTGCATACAATCCTCTAAACTACATGACCGGTACATGAGGGGTTAACTACCACAGATCCTTCCTAAGCTGCATACAATCCTCTAAACTACATGACCGGTACATGAGGGGTTAACTACCACAGATCCTTCCTAAGCTGCATACAATCCTCTAAACTACATGACCGGTACATGAGGGGTTAACTACCACAGATCCTTCCTAAGCTGCATACAATCCTCTAAACTACATGACCGGTACATGAGGGGTTAACTACCACAGATCCTTCCTAAGCTGCATACAATCCTCTAAACTACATGACCGGTACATGAGGGGTTAACTACCACAGATCCTTCCTAAGCTGCATACAATCCTCTAAACTACATGACCGGTACATGAGGGGTTAACTACCACAGATCCTTCCTAAGCTGCATACAATCCTCTAAACTACATGACCGGTACATGAGGGGTTAACTACCACAGATCCTTCCTAAGCTGCATACAATCCTCTAAACTACATGACCGGTACATGAGGGGTTAACTACCACAGATCCTTCCTAAGCTGCATACAATCCTCTAAACTACATGACCGGTACATGAGGGGTTAACTACCACAGATCCTTCCTAAGCTGCATACAATCCTCTAAACTACATGACCGGTACATGAGGGGTTAACTACCACAGATCCTTCCTAAGCTGCATACAATCCTCTAAACTACATGACCGGTACATGAGGGGTTAACTACCACAGATCCTTCCTAAGCTGCATACAATCCTCTAAACTACATGACCGGTACATGAGGGGTTAACTACCACAGATCCTTCCTAAGCTGCATACAATCCTCTAAACTACATGACCGGTACATGAGGGGTTAACTACCACAGATCCTTCCTAAGCTGCATACAATCCTCTAAACTACATGACCGGTACATGAGGGGTTAACTACCACAGATCCTTCCTAAGCTGCATACAATCCTCTAAACTACATGACCGGTACATGAGGGGTTAACTACCACAGATCCTTCCTAAGCTGCATACAATCCTCTAAACTACATGACCGGTACATGAGGGGTTAACTACCACAGATCCTTCCTAAGCTGCATACAATCCTCTAAACTACATGACCGGTACATGAGGGGTTAACTACCACAGATCCTTCCTAAGCTGCATACAATCCTCTAAACTACATGACCGGTACATGAGGGGTTAACTACCACAGATCCTTCCTAAGCTGCATACAATCCTCTAAACTACATGACCGGTACATGAGGGGTTAACTACCACAGATCCTTCCTAAGCTGCATACAATCCTCTAAACTACATGACCGGTACATGAGGGGTTAACTACCACAGATCCTTCCTAAGCTGCATACAATCCTCTAAACTACATGACCGGTACATGAGGGGTTAACTACCACAGATCCTTCCTAAGCTGCATACAATCCTCTAAACTACATGACCGGTACATGAGGGGTTAACTACCACAGATCCTTCCTAAGCTGCATACAATCCTCTAAACTACATGACCGGTACATGAGGGGTTAACTACCACAGATCCTTCCTAAGCTGCATACAATCCTCTAAACTACATGACCGGTACATGAGGGGTTAACTACCACAGATCCTTCCTAAGCTGCATACAATCCTCTAAACTACATGACCGGTACATGAGGGGTTAACTACCACAGATCCTTCCTAAGCTGCATACAATCCTCTAAACTACATGACCGGTACATGAGGGGTTAACTACCACAGATCCTTCCTAAGCTGCATACAATCCTCTAAACTACATGACCGGTACATGAGGGGTTAACTACCACAGATCCTTCCTAAGCTGCATACAATCCTCTAAACTACATGACCGGTACATGAGGGGTTAACTACCACAGATCCTTCCTAAGCTGCATACAATCCTCTAAACTACATGACCGGTACATGAGGGGTTAACTACCACAGATCCTTCCTAAGCTGCATACAATCCTCTAAACTACATGACCGGTACATGAGGGGTTAACTACCACAGATCCTTCCTAAGCTGCATACAATCCTCTAAACTACATGACCGGTACATGAGGGGTTAACTACCACAGATCCTTCCTAAGCTGCATACAATCCTCTAAACTACATGACCGGTACATGAGGGGTTAACTACCACAGATCCTTCCTAAGCTGCATACAATCCTCTAAACTACATGACCGGTACATGAGGGGTTAACTACCACAGATCCTTCCTAAGCTGCATACAATCCTCTAAACTACATGACCGGTACATGAGGGGTTAACTACCACAGATCCTTCCTAAGCTGCATACAATCCTCTAAACTACATGACCGGTACATGAGGGGTTAACTACCACAGATCCTTCCTAAGCTGCATACAATCCTCTAAACTACATGACCGGTACATGAGGGGTTAACTACCACAGATCCTTCCTAAGCTGCATACAATCCTCTAAACTACATGACCGGTACATGAGGGGTTAACTACCACAGATCCTTCCTAAGCTGCATACAATCCTCTAAACTACATGACCGGTACATGAGGGGTTAACTACCACAGATCCTTCCTAAGCTGCATACAATCCTCTAAACTACATGACCGGTACATGAGGGGTTAACTACCACAGATCCTTCCTAAGCTGCATACAATCCTCTAAATGTAGCTAGAATGAAAAATAACAGACGTCGCTGGTACGGAAAGGGTTAACTATTTTAAAGATGTGAAGATCTACCGATGAATATAATATGAGGAGGTGGGTTGTTTTTCTAGACTCCCTTCTCCCTCATGTTTAGCCCCATTACTTTTCAGGTTTTAAGATGTTTGCCCCATTAGTTTGTCGATTTTAACAACTTTCGTCCCACTTCTTTGTTAATATTAAGCCGTTTCGTCTAATTTAGGTGTTGATTTTTATCCTGGAAAAACCGGCCTTTGGCCGTGGCATTTTTCTATCGAAAAATGTACAAATTTATCTTGAAAGAAGATCGTGGAGGTGTTTCTTGAAGTTTAATGAAGGTCTAAGGAAGATTATTATGTTCCCGCCACCAACCGACTTTACTCCTAAACTCAATTAATGAAATCAACAAATACATGTGGCAGTCCAGGGATTCCAACCTAGGATGCTCACACCGAAATTCAGTGTATTTATCCAATGCGCTACGAAGACAGTTAAGGGGAGGTATTTAGTTTGTTCCCTAGACCTCCATCAAGCTTAAAATTACACCCCCTTGAGTCCCTTTCAAGATAAATTTGTACATTTTTCGGTAGAAAAATTTCCCGACCAAAGGCCGGTTTGCTCTTAAATTACAGCTCGCTATCGCTCGCCAGGAAAAAATCGACACCTTAATGGCACGAAAGGTCTTAAAATTGACAGAAATGGGGCAAAATGTCTTAAAATGTCAAAACTACTAGGGTGAACATCTTAAAATCTCAAAAGCAATGGGGCTAAACATGAGGGAGAAACGGGTCCAGAAAAAAAAATCCCTCAAGTGGAAATCTCCCCTTAACCCCTTCAATACCATGGTGTCAATTTTTTTCAGACTTAATATTAGACGATTTTACTCAGCTTAGAAAAGACTCCTAGGAATAAAAAAAAAAGGGGTAAGGCTACGTCAAATAACCCCCCTGTCTCCCCCGGGTACCTTCATTACTAAAAAGTTCATTAAATATTAGGTGGGGCTGATGGACTGTTGAGGTTAACCCTTTCACGCACATATGACGCAGAGGTTGCCAGATTAGCAATAAGAAATAGAGTTCTCTCACTCTTATAATTACCTCTCCAAAATTAGTTTTCTGCCCACAGCTAACTCAAAGACAACTGCAGAGGTTGAAGTAACTAAACTAAAGGTTTCTAAATACCCCTGATGGTAACAAAGGCTTTAAAGTATCCCCAATAGGCTCAACACAGCTAACTCAAAGACAACTGCAGAGGTTGAAGTAACTAAACTAAAGGTTTCTAAATACCCCTGATGGTAACAAAGGCTTTAAAGTATCCCCAATAGGCTCAACACAGCTAACTCAAAGACAACTGCAGAGGTTGAAGTAACTAAACTAAAGGTTTCTAAATACCCCTGATGGTAACAAAGGCTTTAAAGTATCCCCAATAGGCTCAACACAGCTAACTCAAAGACAACTGCAGAGGTTGAAGTAACTAAACTAAAGGTTTCTAAATACCCCTGATGGTAACAAAGGCTTTAAAGTATCCCCAATAGGCTCAACACAGCTAACTCAAAGACAACTGCAGAGGTTGAAGTAACTAAACTAAAGGTTTCTAAATACCCCTGATGGTAACAAAGGCTTTAAAGTATCCCCAATAGGCTCAACACAGCTAACTCAAAGACAACTGCAGAGGTTGAAGTAACTAAACTAAAGGTTTCTAAATACCCCTGATGGTAACAAAGGTTTTAAAGTATCCCCAATAGGCTCAACACAGCTAACTCAAAGACAACTGCAGAGGTTGAAGTAACTAAACTAAAGGTTTCTAAATACCCCTGATGGTAACAAAGGCTTTAAAGTATCCCCAATAGGCTCAACACAGCTAACTCAAAGACAACTGCAGAGGTTGAAGTAACTAAACTAAAGGTTTCTAAATATCCCTGATGGTAACAAAGGCTTTAAAGTATCCCTAATAGGCTCAAAATCGCATCATATGTCGGAGAGGGTTAAGGGGAGATATGTCGTTTTTCTGGTCCCCTTTCTCCCTCGTGTTAAGCCTCATTTGTTTTGAGATTATAAGACGTTCGGTCCATTAGTTTGGCGATTTTAACACCTTTCGCCCAATTTCGTTGTCAATTTTAAGAACTTTCGTGCCATTTAGGCTTCGATTATTTCCTGGTGAGCGGTAGCGAGCCTGAAATGTTAAGAGGAACCGGCCTTCGGCCGGGAAATTTTTCTACCGAAAAATTTACAAATTTATCTTGAAGGGGGGTCTAGGGGGTGTTTTTCTAAGCTCGATGGAAGTCTAGCGAGGGAACTAAGAAATAAAGGAATAAATGAATTAATAGAAAACAAAGGTTCGTCTCTCCTTTAATAACCAGAATGAATGAACATATAAACGTGTCTGTTGGTCAGGCGGTTGGCCCGGGGAGCCGGTCTATGTTGTGAAGGGTCATCATGCCTGGATGTACGGTGGGTAGGCAATGTGGTGTGCTCCGCTGCGTGTCTGCCTGCTGAGTCCTGAACCTCTCCGGGAGGTCTGGAACCTGCAAGTCTTTTGCTGGAGGCCTCAAATGGGCCTAGGTCTCTGGGTCTTCTAGGCGACCTAGATGTGTGTGAATTATATATATATAATTTATTTGTATTTTTTTATTTTTTGTTATGTCATATTGTGTTTTCCCTGTTCGGGCTCTGTCTCGAGTCCCTCTCCCCCGTCCCCCCGCCCCCCACCCCCCCCCCCCACATTTTGGGGCATGTGCCTAAGTATATACTGTACATACACACATACACACCTTGATTTAGACGTCTGAGAACAATGGGGGCGGGGGGTGCGCTCACTGCTATCATTCCCAGACAATAAACACCGTCTCAGGTCTGCGCCGCTCCGGTATTCAAACAGCGATCACTCAATATTAGAGCCCTATTGTCACCACCACCACCTGGCGCTATTGTCACCACCACCACCTGGCCCTATTGTCACCACCACCACCTGGCGCTATTGTCACCACCACCACCTGGCGCTATTGTCACCACCACCACCTGGCGCTATTGTCACCACCACCACCTGGCCCTATTGTCACCACCACCACCTGGCGCTATTGTCACCACCACCACCTGGCCCTATTGTCACCACCACCACCTGGCCCTATTGTCACCACCACCACCTGGCCCTATTGTCACCACCACCACCTGGCGCTATTGTCACCACCACCACCTGGCGCTATTGTCACCACCACCACCTGGCCCTATTGTCACCACCACCACCTGGCGCTATTGTCACCACCACCACCTGGCCCTATTGTCACCACCACCACCTGGCGCTATTGTCACCACCACCACCTGGCGCTATTGTCACCACCACCACCTGGCCCTATTGTCACCACCACCACCTGGCGCTATTGTCACCACCACCACCTGGCGCTATTGTCACCACCACCACCTGGCCCTATTGTCACCACCACCACCTGGCGCTATTGTCACCACCACCACCTGGCGCTATTGTCACCACCACCACCTGGCGCTATTGTCACCACCACCACCTGGCCCTATTGTCACCACCACCACCTGGCGCTATTGTTACCACCACCACCTGGCGCTATTGTCACCACCACCACCTGGCGCTATTGTCACCACCACCACCTGGCCCTATTGTCACCACCACCACCTGGCGCTATTGTCACCACCACCACCTGGCGCTATTGTCACCACCACCACCTGGCGCTATTGTCACCACCACCACCTGGCGCTATTGTCACCACCACCACCTGGCGCTATTGTCACCACCACCACCTGGCCCTATTGTCACCACCACCACCTGGCGCTATTGTTAGGCCGCCGGGGGAGGATTTAAGAGGTCCTATCACGCAAACTTAAGGGGAGGTTTTTAGTGTGTTTCCTAGACTTCCATCAAGCTTGAAATTACACCCCCTTGACCCCCTTTCAAGATAAATTTGTACATTTTTCGGTAGAAAAATGTCCCGGCCAAAGGCCGATCCCTCTTAAATTGCAGGCTCGCTTTCGCTCACCAGGAAAGAGTCGACACCTAAATGGGACGAAAGATCTTAAAAGTGACATAAATTGGGTGAAAGTTCTTAAAATCGCCAACCTAATGGGGCGAACGTCTTAAAATCTCAAAAGCAATGGGGCTAAACATGAGGGAGAAGGGGGTAAAGTGTGGGGGAGGTGTGGTGAAGTGGTCTTGCCACTGGCCTGGTAGTCCGGGGGTCCCGGGTTCAAATCCCGATGTATCAATGGGAAGATATTATTGGGATGGAATTTGTGCTGTACCTAGTGTCAGTGCATTACCACAAAGCCCACCGAAACGTCAATAAAATACCCTCATTGTTCCCTGATTAAATAGCACTGTATGAATATTCCCATATTCAAAATATGCTATAGGGGTGCAATGCCTGGTGAGTTATCTGCTCAACAGGTGGCGTTGTGTGTGTGTAAGTGTGAGAGTCCGAGTGTAGAGGGTGAGACAGTGAAGCACGGGAACGAGATGGCTTCAGAGATGGGGTCGTTTCGGGCCATGAGTGAGCACCGTGCCTCATGTGAAGGCAAGATGGCAGGTGCTCGTTGTGCTCAACGTGCTTCACATGTCTCACTCCCTAGACTGGAACAAGACCTCACGGGCTTCACTGTTCATTGTAAAGCGGTGAATGTTAAGGCTCTCAGCCTATGCCCGAGAGGAAGTAAGTTGGAATATAGAAAAAAAAAAAAAAAAAAAAAAAAAAAAAAAAAAAAATCCCTTAAGTGGAAACCTCCCCTTAACCCCTTCTGTACCGGCGCGTCTTTTCAATATTATTCTACCTATATTTATTCGGCATCATAAGAAGTGGTCTGTGGTTATAAAGAGGGTTAAGGGCAGGTCTCCACTTGAGGGATTGTTTTCTTGACCCCTTTCTCCCTCATGGTTAGCCCCATTGCTTTTGAGATTTTAAGAAGTTTGCCCCATTAGTTTGGTGATTTTAAGAATATCTGCGCCTTTCTGTCAATTTTAAGACCTTTTGTGCAATTTAGGTGTCGATTTTATCCTGGCGAGCGATAGCGAGCCTGTAATTTAAGAGTAACCGGCCTTCGGCCGGGAAATTTTACTACCGAAAAATGTACAAATTTATCTTGAAAGGGGGTCAAGGGGGTGACATTTTAAGGTTGCTGGAGGAGTAGGAAACAAACTAGAAACCTCCCCTTAAGTGAGACAGTTCGAAGCCTGTCGTGATAGTGTAATGCATAATGGTGGGTTCACACATTCACGTATATTGCTCCCGTCCGGCGTATCGCCAATTTATGTAAAGACGCGAGTAGTTTCTGCCGTTGAACGCCCGTTCTTCCACGTCTATTGCACTTCCCGACAGACGTAGCGTAACGGGGCCAGTGTTACGTCAGACGTAATGGAGTCGTATTAAACTACGTACGTGTTTGCGACGTGCGTAAGCATAGCCCCGTTCGACCTCATGGGCTGCACGATTTGCGGGAACACAGGCCACGCCCATGCCACGCCCCCTCAAGACCGGCGTAGCTGAGGCCACACGTCTTGGGATTTGTTAGGTCGTACCTGGACCGGTTCTGGCCAATCGTAGGCACACCCTGTCTGACCAAACACAGACAAAGACAGTCTTTGTCAACCACGTAGGTCTGGGTTGGAATCTGGGAACTACAAAAAGGCAGGAATGGCCACACCATTCCCATTCCCAGTCCTTCATCGGCACCATGAACAACATCGAGGAATTCATCCTGGAGGAGTTATGGTGGGGTCACACATTCACGTATATTGCTCCCGTCAGCTCCCGTCCGGCGTATCGCAAAGACGCGAGTAGTTTTTGCCGATGAACGCCCGTTCTTCTACGTCTATTGCACTTCCCGACAGACGTAGCGTAACGGGGCCAGTGTTACGTCAGACGTAATGGAGGCGTAGTGAACTACGTACGTGTTTGCGCCGTGCGTAGGCATAGCCCCGTTCAACCTAATGGGCTGCCCGATTTGCTGGAAAACAGGCCACGCCCATGCCACACCCCCACACGACCGGCGTAGCTGAGGCCGCACGGCGTGGGATTTGTTAGGTCGTACCTGGACCGGTTCCGGCCAATCGTAGGCACACCCCGTCTGACCAAACACAGACAAAGACAGTCTTTGTCAACCACGTCTGTCGGGGTTGCTATCTGGGAAGTACAAAAGGGCATGAATGGCCACACCTTTCCCATTCCCACTCATTCCTCTGCACCATGAACAACATAACGGAATTCATCCTGGAGGAGTTCAAATATGTGAACTCCTTAATCAAACCGGAGATTAGGCATAACACGCGGCTCATACAATGCATCATTGCCTACATAGATGTCTTAAAACTACTTGCAATAGCAAACTCCATCCATCAAGAGGAACAAAAGAAGAAAAGGACCAAGAGGACAGTGTGGGTGTGGCCATATCTACAACGGAGGCTTGAACAAGGCCATTATGAGAACCTCATGCAAGAGTTGGCCAGAGAATGTCCACTACTCTACAAGAACTTCACCCGGGTAGACAAACAACTATTTGATGAGATTGTGGAACGTGTCACGCCCATCATTCAAAGGAAACCTACGTTCTGGCGAAAACCCATTGCTCCTGGGCTGCGGGTGGCCATCACCCTACGTTTCCTCGCTACGGGTGATTCGTATAAGAGCCTGCAATACAACTTTCGTGTTGCCCACAACACCATCAGCCAAATTGTTCCAGACACATGCCAGGCCATCATCTCTGTCTACGGAGATCAGGAGCTCAAAACGCCACAATCGCCTGGTGAATGGAAGGAGGTTGCCAGCGGCTTTGAGGAACGATGGAACCTGCCGCATTGTGTGGGAGCCATTGATGGCAAACACATACGGATCCGCAACCCCTCCTTTGGTGGCACATATTACTTCAACTACAAGAAGTTTTTTTCCATTGTCCTGTTGGCAATTGTTGACTCCAACTACAAATTCATCTACGTCGACGTTGGGGCCATAGGATCAGAGTCTGATGGTGGTGGCTTTGCACAAACCCCTCTGTGTAAGTTGCTTGAAACACAGACTGCCAAACTGCCCCCCCCCCGAGGTCATCTCTACCGATGACAATGGACCACCCACGGACTACTTCTTGGTAGGGGATGATGCATTCCCTCTGCGCCCCTACATGATGAAGCCCTACCCCCAACGATTCCTCTCGAAACCTGAACGGATCTACAACTACAGACTCAGCAGGGGCCGCCGGGTGGTAGAGAACGCCTTTGGCATTCTTGCTAACCGCTTCCGGGTTTTGCACACTCCCATATCTATAAAACCTGAGCGTGCAGAGGTTGTTGTGTTGGCCTCCTGCATTTTGCACAACATCCTACGAGGACGAAACCCACCCCGAGCAGAGGTAGATCACGAGGACCCAGACACCCACGAACTCATACCTGGCCTCTGGAGGACTGACCCACCTGTAGGAAGAAACATGCCCCCTGGGTCCCGCAACACTGCAACCAGGCTTGCCAAGGAGCAACGGGACTACCTCAAGACATACTTCTCTTCCCCTCAAGGATCTGTGGGTTGGCAGGATGACCGTATTTAGGTGAGTGAGGGTTTTCAATGTTTATTTTATATTTTTCTGTATATTCCAGTTTCATCTTAAAAATTTGTTATAGATTTTTGGCCAGTTTGGCAAGTATTTTAGTTTTATAAGTTACTTTTGATGTTTTGTAAAGTTTGTAGGTTTTTCCATATATTTTGTATTGTATAGTTTCAATTTCCCTTTAACTACTTTTATAGTTCCCTGCTTACTTTATCTTTATCTTAGTGTTATATTTCAATCACGTTGTTAATTGTTTCAATGTTTCATTTTTTTGGTACTGTTTATTTTATTTTATTTTCCCTGATTTTTCATATTTATTGTTAACCCTATTATCAGTTATGTTTTTTTTTCAATTAGTCTTTTATTTTTTATTACCTTCAGGATATATTTCATTTGTCATCTTATTAATATATACTTTACCTACAAAATTGGAATGATAAACACACACGTCATCACTATTTTTATTTTGTAATTTTAATACATGTTTCATTATAAAATATATGCTAAAATTATCACATCTTTGGGCTCTCCAGGCTGAGTTGTTTCTTGGGGGTCTCTAGGGTCTGTTGGGGATCAATGTTTGGTGCCGGCGTAGCTGGGTTTGAAGGTGCAGGTGAGGATGCAGCCAGAAAGTTTTCAAAGTTGAAGCTTGTGTTCCCAAGCCCAAACTGGGAGCTCAACTGCGAGAGGTCAAAGTGCGTTGGTGTGGAGGCAGTAGCTGGGTGGAATATGGTAGGGGGTGTTGCCGACGGGGGCGGCCGCATCAGCAACGATTGCAGTGCTGCAACCTGGTGTGGAGGTAGCACGTACGCAGGAGCAGGCTTTGGCAACACTGATTGAGACAGTGTGTTTGTCGGAGTCCCCTGGTACATAACAGTATCGCTTGTTTGAGGTGGAGGTGGTTGAGGTTGAGGTTGTGGCGCCGGAATGCCATAATTTCTTATGGCATGCAGCATGAGGTCCGGACCAACACTGGTGACTCCCTCCTCAGAGGCAGTCTTGAACCTCTGTAGGGCTGCCATGAGCTCACTCTTAAAGGGATTTCTGAATTTGTGCGGCAACCCCACACAGTCCTTTGCCAAGACATCCATGGAGGAGCGCCAATACTGGAGTTCGGGGTCCTCCACCAAACCAGCAACCCCAGCCAGGTTCTGCCGCACCTGCTCCGCAGTGACAAGGACCTGGAATGGAACAAGGAAACATTAAACACACGAAACATATTTCAATAAATAACCAATTACGAACGTTAGCAAATAAAATTATGTGGTATTCTTCAAAGTTATTGTTTCCATGATGGAAAAAGAGAAGACTTACACTTTACACAACACAAGAAACATTATTACACAAAATTATGTTGTATTCTGGGAAGCCAATATGTTGAAAGTTATTGTTGCTATTATAACACTAATATTTCCTCTACTCACTTGCTCCAGGGTTCCAGATCCCTGAGCTGCAGGAACAGCAGCAGGAGGCTTCCCCTGCTTCGCCCTCCGCGTGGAGATGGCTGGGGTGGTGTTCTCGTGACTGCCGGATGCTTGGTCTTCCTCATCGGCGGGTTCATCAGGCAGAGGTCCACACACAGGAGAAGGTTCGGCAGCTTGGGCAGCAGACTGTTGAGACATGAATGTATAATTAGTAACATGTTAATTATTTATGAAATGTTAAATACCAATCAACATAACCATTCATCTTTGTAACCTTTAAATAAAATTAATAAACTTCTGTGTGTTATTAGGTGTTTCATTAACAAAAATTTAAGGTAATTATAGAATTAAGTTAACAAGATAATTTTACAACAATAATGGCACATAAACAAAATATTTCAGAAAAAAGCAAATATAAACGTACCTGAGGCATACCCAGATTCCTGGGCTTCTTCTGTCGCACGATGTGGGGCTTGAGGAAGTGGAAGATGGTGAGTATCCACTTCTCCCTCTCAGTCAACCTCTTGGCCCCCTCACCACTCTTGTCCTTGGTGAGCCTGCCAAACTTGGAGCGGAGAGAGGTGAACCATGTTAACAATTCCGAGGCGGTGATGGGGGGGTCCAGACTGGCTGCCTTCTCCGCCCAAAGATGGTCAATGTGCTCCTTCTCTTTGTGGCGGTTATCACCCTTATCATACAGATAAGGCACATCCTGCTCCAGCCAGTCTCCCAACATACGCTCCTGCGCCTCCGTCAGGATAATGTTGGTGCTCTTCCGGCGCCGTTTTGTTGGTTGTGTTGGCTGATCCTGTCCCTCTTCCTGGTCAACTTCGTCGGGGTTTTCCTCACTTTCCTCAACGTCCAACACCTCTCCATCATCGTCGGGTATATTCATTAACACTTCACCGTCAGAGGTGTCAATCAGCGATGTTCCAGACCCAGACGACGAGGGGACAGGCGGTGAGGTTGCAGAGGTCGAGGGGACAGGCGGTGAGGTTGCAGAGGTCGAGGGGACAGGCGGTGAGGTTGCAGAGGTCGAGGGGACAGGCGAGGTTGCAGGCGTCAAGGGGACAGGCGAGGTTGCAGGCGTGGGGCCAGGTGGTGAGATTGAAGACTTCTTCAGACTTCTCTTGGTAGCCTTGGTAGCCATGGTGACAGGGCAGGACAGGGCAGCGTGCAGAGGGTGGCAGCAGAGGGTGGCAGGGTGGCAGCAGAGGGTGGCAGGGTGGCAGGCAGGGTGGCAGGCAGGGTGGCAGGGTGGCAGGCAGGGTGGCAGGGTGGCAGGGATGGTGGCAGGGTGGCAGGGAGGGTGGCAGGGTGGCAGGGAGGGTGGCAGGGTGGCAGAGTAGCAGGGATGGTGTTTGTCGTCTTGGTGTGGTGTGAGGTATGACGGCAGTAACTCCCGCTGTCCTTATATACCCACCACGTACGACATTGCCGCGTCTTCCCGGCAACGCGCAGTGCGGCGGCGTTGCCACACGCACGCATACTTCCACGTTCGACGAGAACATTCTACGATGAACGAGACCAGCTCTCGTCTGACATGGTAGCTGCTACGTCCGACGACGCTGCTCTGGTCAGACGACAGTGGTGGCCTGGTCGGTCGTAACTTTTGCCGTCTTTTGACATACGTGAGGGCGAGCCACGTTCCTGATTAAACTAGAATCAACAACCGCGCGGCCTTGGCTGCACCCACAACATTCCGGACCCACGTGGGCTACTCGTTTCTACTCGCGCCATGCGCGAGTACCCCCCCGACTGACCGTATTTTCATATAAGTTTTGCGTATTATGCCATTACGTTTTACGTTATCGGTTGCCAACTACCAATATACCTTCGTTTACAACAGACGGGAGCTGACGGGAGCAATATACGTGAATGTGTGACCCCACCATAAGGTGTCTTGAGATCGCCTCGTACCTATACACAACGAACGTATTATAGTCTGCATGGTTGGTATCTAGAGAGAGAGAGAGAGAGAGAGAGAGAGAGAGAGAGAGAGAGAGAGAGAGAGAGAGAGAGAGAGAGGGACACTTCTCCACCGATAGGAAGTCTGTAAGAGAAAACAAGACAAAGTTAAATATATGACACGTAAATAACTAAATAATATTAGATTTGTGCGTGATCGATGTGTAAATTTAGATAGAGAGACAGACAGATAGAGAGAGTGTGAGAGTGAGAGAGAGAGGGGGGGGGGGGTACTTCTCCACGATAGGAAGTCTAAGAGGAAAAAAATGAATTATGTCAAACTGGCAAAATAAAATATAAAATAAAAAAAATGGGACGACACAGTATAAAGTCAAAAGAACCTATCAAAATCGCTGTATAAGAACAACGCTTTAATCAAATAAAAACATTGAAATAAAAGAACAAAATCCAGCACATAGGGTGTACATCACTACATGAACAAGTTAATATGTTAATATTAGACATGTAGGGCAGGTGTGGCAGAGTGGTCTTGTCACTGGACTGGTAAGCCAATGGATCCGGGTTAGAATCCCAATATGTCAATGGGAAGATATTATTGGGATGGAATGTGTGTTGTACCTAGCTTCAGTGCATTACCACAGCACACCGAAATGCCAAAAAAAAAAAAAAAACCCTCATTGTTCCCTGATTAAATAGCATTGTATGAATATTCCCATATTCAAAATATGCTACAGGGGGACAATGCCTAGTGAGTTAATTGCTCAATACGTGGCGTTCTGAGAGTGAGGGTCCGAGTCTGGGCAATGAGACGGTGAAGCGCAGAGGCGGAGCAGCTTCAGAGATGGAGTTGCTTCGAGCCAGGGTGCTTCGCATGTCTCACTCCCTAGACTGGGAACAAGACCTCACGTGCCTCACCGTGCTCAGCGGTCGAGTGTGCAGGCTCTCAGCCTATGCCCGAGAGGGAGTAGTTGGAATATTAAAAAAAAAAAAAATAATAATAATTTGATCTGTGTGTGTCCGATATGAAAATTTAGAGAGAGAGAGAGAGAGAGAGAGAGAGAGATTTGATTTGATTTGATTGTTTTATTGAGAAAAGTACAAATGTTACACAAGTATCATAGTTACATTATCTCAAAAGGGCGAAGGTGCATACGCAATCTTCACCCTATTTCTGGCTTAAACTATGTCATTACATATATAGTTAGATGAGTAATACATTGATATTGAAGATTAATTTTAACACTACCTAAGTTTAGTATATACAGTATTATAATAAAGACATATCTAAAATATATGAGTCCCCGTTATAGACCTTGATCAGATTGTGTTTTGTTTTTTAAACACGCATGCTGTCCCACAAGACCCCCAACTGAGCCCCGACCGTGTTAATCCCTCCTTAACCCGGCAAGCGCGATAGGCCTCACGGAAGGCTTCCTATAGGGAACGCGATAGGCCTCACGGAAGCAGGACCATAAAAAAAGCTTTCCCAAAAAAAAAAGGGCCTATCAAAAAAAAAAAATTTGTCTCTAGGTGAGATAATTCCCCTCCAGTACTCATCCATGTAAATCTCACCCACCCCCCTCCCCTCCTTCCCCACCTTATTCCCCCCTCCCTCCCCTCCTCAATTATCACCTATTTTCCCTCTTATTATCATCATTTATCGGTTATTTTTCTCTCCCGCGATAATGTAGCACAAGTGGGTTGCAGAAAAGATCGATATGTAACACCAAGACACCAGCCCACACCGCCCCGCTTGTCTCAGTTACCTCACAGACAGCGAGAGAGGAGGGTTGACTGTAGCTCTCTCTCGCCTGACATTACGACCGGGTGGCCAATATCTTCGTTTTTCACCACCCAAATGCTTTTCCCACTTATTTTAGCACTCTTGAAGGTTCATATATACATCATATATGTAAAATAAAAGCATACCGAAAACAAATAATGGTCTATATTGTAAATATAACGAATTCTGTCAGAATCCAAGGCTAGAAATACACAAATAACTACCCTAGCTCCTAGGGCTATTTAGCGCTTAACAGGTTAAACATCCTAGAGGGACCCTAACCGTCGTGACCCAGTCACCAGACCCCAGCACCCAAAACATACAGCCATACAGATTCATATTATTTTATTTCCATAAAATAATATTCGGAGGGAAGGTGCAAGTAGTCCTCCGGGAGGGATGTGCCGCATATCCGGAGGTACTTGTACATCAAGCCATTAGCCGAGAATATTGAGGACAATACAGCTGTATGGTTAGGGAGCGTAGGTTCGCTGACCCAGGGTGGCCTGTAAGGCACCACTAGAATGTACATGTGTTTAGTTGAAGAGCATAGCTACACATCAAATTATATGTTTTATAATTGTACATTCTTTTAAAAGGTTGTACATAGTTCCACTGTTGAACATCCATATTATTTGTTTAGTTACATTTTCAATTGTATTATTTCTATATTTTATTAAAGTTATACATTGCAGTATATAATGTTGAAGGGTGTGAGATCTTGGCCTATTGCACAGCCTACAACTCCTATCCTTCTCTGCAGTATTAATGCCTAATTCCCAGTAATATTTGTAGCCTAGTCTTAACCTAGTACATACAGAATCTTTCCACTTACTTGTAACATTCCCATAATTGAATTTAGTTTTATCTACCACCTCTCTGTAATGATGCATGGTGGCACTAGGCCTGGCTATATACTTACACTCGATATCTCTAGCTTCTTTTACTTCTTGACATTTCTTTATTTTGTTTTTTACCTGTTTCAAAGATAGGGTACATTGTACATCAATTTCCATTTTTTCAGTAGCATTTTTAGCTATTATATCAACTTTTTCATTATAGGTAATCCCTGTATGTGATGGTATCCATGATGGTATCCATGAAAACACAATTGTTCTCCCTTTTAATTGGAGTTGATGTACAATATTCCGGCATTGGATAACAATATTTTCGTATACTGGTGTTTTACAGTTTAGGGAGTCCAGAGCCCCTCTGCTGTCAACAAAGAAGCTTACATCCCCTTCTCCTCCTTCGATTTCTTTAAGTCCATATAATATCGCATACAATTCAGCCTGAGTTGATGATATATTATCGCTTAGCCTATAATTATATTCTGTTTCTAGCCACATGTTGGAGTCTTGCATGTAATCTCTAATTAAAATCCCACAACCTGCCCTACCATTTTCCATTACCGACCCATCACAATAAACATGTGCTACTTTACCAGTGTACATTTTGTTTATTCTCTCTTCATAAATGTTTCTTAATTCTATTGTATTATACATGTTCTTTTTCTTTTGTAATGGCATAATATCTAAAATTACGTCTTTCTCCTCCCATGGTGGGACAGGTTGTTCATTTTCGTAATTAATACAGTTGTTTATTAAATCATAATGTTGTATTTTGTTCACCAAATGTTTCATATATCCCTTTTTGCCTTGTCTCCAGAAGGTGCGAGTATTATTCATGCAGTCCTTTATGTCTTTCAGTAGTTCGTTGCCACCTTTTAATCTTACATGTCTAATTGCTGCTACAATATTAGTTTGTTCTACTCTATGTTTAATGCTCGGTAGCATTGTTTCAAGCTTCATTGCATCAATCATTGCATTTTTTGGGCAGTTTAAAATAATTCTCATAGCCTCGTTTTGTATTTTTTCAAGTTTATCGAACCTTCCTTCATCAAGGCAAAAAAGGACAGGACTGGCATATTCAATGACTGACCTAATAGTACTAATGTACATCATTTTTAGTACAGGAACACCGACACCGTTACCACTCCAAGCTAAGGCTCTCAAGGGTTGCATTCGTGCCTTACATTGTGTAGTTATATAATTCACCTCAGCTTCTTTAGCTTCTGCTGTATAACCCACATACATACCCAAGTACTTATAACTATTTACTCTTTCTATATTCATGTTATTTATTGTTAGTTGCTTGTCAGTTCTTGCTCGACATTGAAATTTTGTTTTATCTTCATTTACTATTAATCCTAGTTCCTGTGTTAACTTCCCAAATTTAGTCAGCGCCTGTTGCATTTTATCAACCGTTTTGCTTTGTAGCATAATATCGTCTGCATAAATTCTAATTTTAACCCCATCGGCTAATTTTAGACTTGCAAGTCTATTCAATAGTACATTGAACAACATTGGACTTAGTACCCCACCCTGTGGTGTCCCTAAGTCCAAACTACCTTCTTCAGACAATGCTCCTTGATAAGAGACTTTAGCCCTTCGGCCATGTAAATAGTCTCCTATCCAATGAAGCATCCTTCCTGACACCCCCATACCTGCTAGTTCATGCAGTATAATTTCTCCGTTGGCTTTATCGAATGCACCCTTGAGATCGACAAATGCCCTGCAGTAGTCAGCATCGTGTGATAGGCACTTGATGACGGCATCAGTAGTTCCTTTACCTTTGATGAACCCATATAAATTATTACTTAATTTACCTCCTATAACATATTGCAATCTTTCTAAAAGCATTCTTTCCATCATTTTGCAAAAACAAGATGTTAAAGAGACTGGCCTAAATCCTCCTCCAGGCTTAGGGATAGGAATAATGATAGCAGTTTTCCATGCTCGGGGTAATCGACCCTCTTGATAACTCATATTGAATAGATCAAGTAGTGGACCATTATCAATGCTTGCCAAACAGTTTAATATATCATAGGTTACTCCGTCCTCCCCAGGGGCTGTACATTTCCCATGTTTAATAGCTCGAAGTAGTTCATCCCTAGTAAACATTACATCAGTGTTATCCCCTGTATTTAAAGCGTTCATAATTACTTCTCTCCTGTCCCCTTCCAATTTATTTACTGCCTCTTTGATTTCCTGAGGTATACTGTCTTTGCTTGACGCGAGTGACCATTTCTTCATTAGCTCGTTAGCGAATTTTTCAGGAGTCGGGTGTGCCACATTATCGATTTTCTTTCCTTTAACTTTTTTAACCTCTTTCCAAATATCACCTATATTTTTACTATTTCCGATATTATTTGTAAAATTCGTCCAATACTCCCTTCTAACTTCTTTTCTAGCCTCCCCGCAAATTTTTGCTGTCTCCAGCAACGTGTTTTTTGCTTCGTCCTCCCTTCCATCGTTTACCCATTTTCTATGCGCGACCTTGAGCATTTTGTTCCAACCTTGGAGGACTTTATCGTGGGCATATTTATTATTGTTCGGCAGTTTTCTTTTCTTTGTCGTCTGAACATTACGGCTTAATGAGGTTTCTATAACTTTAATCATGTCATCATAGAAAGATTCAATTGATGTAGGATGATAATTACTGTACCATTTTTTAATATATTCAATAAAGTTTTGTATATCGTCTTTTGGAAGCCTTAGTTTTTTTCTATTGGCCCCGAAAGCTAGTTTCCCTAGTGGAATTTTAATATCAAGAGCAAAATGATCACTGAGTAGTTCAGCCTCTACTACGCAGCTTCCATCCAGCCCTTGTCCATTTAGTATAAAAGCGTAGTCGAGTCTCCCTCCCTTAATATGGGTTGCTTCTTCCGATCCTAGTAATTTAATGTCTTGGTAATCTTGTACAAATTGATAAAATCTTCTACCATTCGTATTTATTTTCCCGTCGAATTCAAATTCATTATATCTAGCGTTTAAGTCCCCAGCGACAAGAGTAACCCCATTATACAAACTATCAGGCAGAGCACTGGCATGAAAACAGTTTTGTGATATATATACGTTAACGATATTAAGGGTCCCTTCTTTTAAATATAGTTTTACTGAGACTGTTTCGATCCCCTCTGATTTCATGGGCGCCTCTATTAACTCTGAGGGTATGGAATTTTTTACATATGTGGAAACTCCCCTTATATTATCATCTGAAAATAATTGATATAGTTTATACCCATTGAGTTTTATTATACTACCATTCCTATCCCCAGTTTCCTGGAGAAGAATTACGTCAGTGTCGAACTTTGTTACATAATAATGAACATCGTGCATTCTACCACCTAAGCCATTCACGTTCCATGATATTATGTTTAGATGTTTATGATCCATTATGGTGATCAATGTCCATTGATCCAATAGTCAGCCCTTCCATATATTTAGTAAACTTATCTAAGCATGCTTGGATTTCTGTCCACCCCTCTAC